>ML106266.1:0-104918 GCA_003697995.1 Taxidea taxus jeffersonii | reverse complement strand
AGGCAGAGGCTTTAACCCACTGAGCCACCCAGGCGCCCCTAGTAGGAAGCTTCTTAAAGACTAGATTCACTAATCTTTTATACATCTCAGAGTACCTTTAAACATCAAGAAGAATTACAGGGGCGCCTGGGTGGCTCAGTGGGTTAAAGCCTCTCTGCCTTCGGTTCAGGTCATGATCCCAGGGTCCTGGGATCGAGCCCCGAGTCGGGCTCTCTGCTCAGCAGGGAGCCTGTTTCCCTCTCTCTCTCTCTGCCTGCCTGTCTGCCTACTTGTGATCTCTGTCAAATAAATAAATAAAAATCTTAAAAAAAGAAAAAGAATTATAGAAGAAAACTCATTAAAACCAAGAAAAAAATCAGCAGTAAGAGGCTATAAAACTCAGAATTACTGGGGCACCTGGGTGGCTCAGTTGGTTAAACGACTGCCTTCAGCTCAGGTTATGATCCTAGAGTCCTGGGATCAAGTCCCGCATCAGGCTCCCAGCATCATGGGGAGGGAGTCTGCTTCTCCCTCTGACCTTCTCCCCACTCATGCTCTCTCTCAAATAAATAAAATATTAAAAACAAAAACAAAGAATTACTGATTTTTTAAGAGTTTGTCAAATAGTCTATCATTTGTAGAAGGGAATCAAGACACAGGTAAATCTTTTTAAGTTTGTACTAAGTGAGGAATGATATGGAAACATGAAATTCTGGTATGAAAAGGGAAAAAGTAGTTCCAGGTTCATAGACTGAGTAGTTTCTCCTTCATCAAAAGCCCAGTCTACAAATGTCTAAAACCACTCTCTTATATACACATATTCTTTCCTCAAATAAATCCCAAGATATGCTCCTCATACTTTCAGATTACTGTAGCTCAGCTGTACTATCACGTAAAACTTTCTGGAAAGGTGATCTGAATACACATGCTAGTCCAGTGGCTTTCAAATTATGTGCCAAGGTGCATCAGGGAACCACAAGAAACTTAAAGGGTTACTGCAGATATTTTAAATTTGATAAAAATGTAGTGATACTCAACCTCAGTCCAGACACCAGGTGGTGGGGTGCCTGGGTGGCTCAGTTGATTAAGCGTTTGCCTTCAGCTCAGGTTATGATCCTAGGGTCCTGGGATTGAGTCCTGCAGCATCTGAATCCCTAGGGAGTCTGCTTTTCGCTCTCCCCCTCCCTCCTGCTTGTGCTCTCTCAAGTAAATAAAATCTTAAAAAAAAAAAAAAAAAAAAGACAGCAGGTAGTTCAGTTTCAAAGTAGACTATACCACATCCCTCTCCATTAACCTTCATTTTTGTGAAGATAGAGTTTTGGTGGCTGTTTTGATTTTTTAAAAAAGGGTGGGGGAGCCATTAAAAAAAATCAATGGGGGAGGGTGCCTGGGTGGTTCAGTGGGTTAAAGCCTCTGTCTTAGGCTCGGGTCCTGGGATCAAGCCCCGCATGGGGCTCTCTGCTTGGCAGGGAGCCTGCTTCCCCCTCTCCCTCTGCCTGCCTCTCTGCCTACTTGTGATCTCTTGTCTGTCCAATGGATAAACAAAATCTTAAAAAAAAAAAAAATCAGTGAGGAAGAGAAACTGAGATAGATGTATCTAATCTGAATTAAAGATGTAAGAAGTTACAATGCCCAAAGGGTATACATAGTCCATCAGTAACTGTAGTTATAAAAGAAATGACATTTTTCTTCCAACCTTTGTGAATTAACTTTTTAAAGACTGAAGGCTGTTTGGATGAATTAGTTAAGTTTTTGGACCCAACTACATGATAAACAGACCTGCTAGGTTACTCCTTTTGGCCAACACCACCACCAAAACAAAAACAAAAACAAAAACAAAAACAAAACACAACCTACTAAGACCAAAAACATTCGTGAACCTGTGTGTCAGTTCATTTGGTAATTCCTACTCTAAAACATCAAAGTGAAAGCTGTTCTTCAAGACAGTATTTCTTCCAAAACTTAGAGCCTTTCTTTCAAGCAACTCCAATCTTCCTATATTCCCAACTTTGGCATACATCCTTGTAAACATCTCTAAAGTAGATACAGTAACCTTTCTTCATACAAATAAGACTCAAACAAGGTCAATGTCTCACTGCCTTCATTACAAACAAATTTCAGCCTCTGGGCTTATCATATGTCAAGAAGAGGCATAGGTTTTGGGACGCCTGGGTGGCTCAGTTGGTTAAGCAGCTGCCTTCGGCTCAGGTCATGATCCCAGCGTCCTGGGATGGAGTCCCATAAGGGGCTCCTTGCTCGACAGGGAGCCTGCTTCTCCCTCTGCCTGCCACTCTGTCTGCCTGGGCTCGCTTGCTCTCTCTCCCTTTCTCTCTGACAAATAAATAAATAAAATCTTAAAAAAAAAAGAAGCAGCATAGGTTTTAATAGAAACAGCTTGATTAGATAATAATAGAACTACAGAGACATATTTATTTCTTTGGAAATAAAAGGATCCCCTCAAAAATTATTCTTCCTTTTTGTAAAGTGGAAAAAATAAGCCCTCTGCCAGAAATCCTGAGCTCTAATCCTATAGGACAGTTCCTCATACTAACTAGCGTTGTGTGAACTAGATCTTGGAACATAAATACATACAAAAAATTTTCATAACATCTCTCTGTAACGTAGATCCTTCGAGTACACAAACATAATTAAAATGCTGAGCTGGAGGGATGCCTGGGTGGCTCAGTTGGTTAAGCGGCTGCCTTCAGCTCAGGTCATGATCCCAGCGTCCTGGGATCGAGTCCCACATCGGGCTCCTTGCTCGGCAGGGAGCCTGCTTCTCCCTCTGCCTCTGCTTGCTTGCTCTCTCTCCCTCTCTCTCTCTGTCAAATAAATAAATAAAATCTTAAAAAATGATAATAATAAAAAAATGCTGAGCTGGAAAGAGCAATACAGAACGACAACCTGTAAAGATCAACTACTGTACAGAAAATGTACAACAACACATTATGGCTTTAGAATACAATATGGGGGAGGACATACTGCTGCTCAAAGTAATGCTTAAAGTAATTGGTATCTTCCTGGAAAACCGAAAGTTCAAGGTGACCTAGGGAAGCAAAGTAGTGAGCCTCAAATTTAAGATCATTGCCAATCTACACAGTAGATAATAAAAAGTTTACAACAATACACACTGTACTTCTGTAGCAAAATACACTAGGTTCAATAATTTCCAATTTAGCAACTCAGATATTTTAAGAATTTTTTAAAAGATTTTATTTATTTGACAGAGAGAGATCACAAGTAGGCAGAGAGGCAGGCAGAGAGAGGAGGGGAAGCAGGCTCCCGGCTGAGCAGAGAGCCCGATGTGGGGCTCAATCCCAGGACCCTGGGATCACCACTGGAGCTGAAGGCAGAGGCTTTAACCCACTGAGCCACCCAGGCACCCCAGATATTTTAAGAATTTAAGAGCTATACTTATTCTAAACAGTCCACATTGCAAGGTTATTTTTTTCCTGAAAAGTGACAATCACTACCACCCAAGACCCCCTAGCAGATTTTGAAATAGAAAATAAAATTAAACATGGGTATCTTATTTAACAGTATATACTTGCCTGAACTGAACTGATTTGTCACTTCCAGTTTCAATTGCTTTCTAGTTAAAGTCTAACTAAGCACAGATAAAAAAGAAGAAAATCCAGTTGCCAGGTTACAGTGGTTAAGAAATCAACACTGAACAAAGCCATCAGCAGTTATTCTTCCTTAACCTAGAAAAATCAACCATATACCATATGCTCACTATTACAATTTATTTTGGAGACTAAAGACCAATTTTATTTTGGGGACTCAATTCTACAAAACCAAGTGATGGCAAAAAGATTTCAACCACTACTAAAGATAAAGTACTTTTCTGGAGAGTTTATTAGCTCAAGTACAACACAACCCAAAAAATGACTTCAAATAGCTTAAAACTAAATAAAACAGGGGCTCCTGGCCAGCTCAGCCAGAAGAGCATGGGACTCTTGATCTCCAGGTCCTGAGTTCAAGCCCCACATTGGGTGTAGAGATTACTAAAAACAAAAAGCCAAAAGAAACTTTAAAAAGTACAAATGTAAACTTTTCTTTAAAAAACAAAATAGAACTTTTCAGTTTGTATCTATTGTCAATGAGTCTAAATCAGAATCAGAACTAACTACAATAGGTTAAAGACAAAAAGCAAACAAAAAAGGCAAACTAGCACCCTCCCCCCACAAGAAGAGGTCCTAAAATCCAAAAAGCCTGAGAGATCGAGTGTTTATGCAAACTACTAGACAAAACTTTAAAAACCTGATTCAAAGAAACGTTATCTAGAACACCTCTACTGAAGAACATCGAAATGAGAAAAAACACACTGTAAAACCCTTAAAATATCCGAGTATGAATGTCTCTCTCCACCTTAAAATAAGTTTTATAGCAGGCTCAGTTGGAAGAGCATGCAACTCTTCAACTCCAGCTTATGAGTCCAAGCCCCATGCTGGGGATAGAGATTACTTGAACATAAAATTTAAAAAAAGATTAATAGCAAACATCCACAAAACGAACCCTTATTTGCCAGATTCTTCCGGGGACTGGATGACCCACTCAAGGTTTTTTTCAATTCAAATAACTGCTTCCTAATATTTATTTTGTAAACTTGAATTCAAGTCATTAGTTCAAGAAGATCCCCTAAATAATTTGCAAGATGGCATTTATTTGTAAGAGGAGATTTATCTGGCCTCTTCAAAACAACACTTCATAGCATTCTTGTAACTTAGGATTGCTTTTTGGAATATTGGTTATTATGCTTCTCATGTGAGTTTTTAATCTATTTACCTAATGTCTCTTCTCTCTTTAACTATTTCATGTGACCTCCCAAGTGTTTTTCAAGTCAAGCTTGGTATTTCTTACGGAAAAGATATTTTGTTTGGCTACATTAGTCTATTAACAGTTGGTAGCTTCCCAGAAAATTAATTTTCTCCTCATGGAGTTTCAAAGTATAAAAGGCATTTTAAAACTGACAATTCTGCTACATTACTTGGAAGAGATTTCAAAGGGAAAAGGGAAAGCTACCTTATATAAAGTGTTTTGTTAGATACCACGGGGGCATGGGATCCTTCCAAAATTCTAATATATCTCTATTTTATACAGTATTACTGTGTTCTTGAGGCTTGCTCTCCATCAACTAGCTGTATTGTATCCAAAACTTACCATTTAGAGGTCTAGCCCAATATACTCACCAACAGTATCATTATTTTATTAAGTGAACCTTTGAGAGTATGTTACTTTCCAGAGGAACTGAAATTGTTACCCTGCATTTAGTCTCCCTATATAACTTTTAGGGAGCAGTTAGTATCCAAAAAAACCCAAAAACAAACTATAAAACCGACAGTTCTCACATCTAGAAGAATAGAACTTTTCCTGAGAAGAATATAATGGAGGTGGGAGTGCCAGACTTTTATTCGTTTAAAAAAATCACTACGTTTTTTTCTTTACCACGATCAACTAAAATTGTTAAACAAAAAGCCCCCAAAAACCTGTCACCTCAGCGTAAACAAATTTAAGCTCTCAAAGACAACAAGGCAACTACGTGCCTATTTCACCCTTAACTAAAAAAGGATAATGAAACCTCACCTTAAGTTTAAAGTAAAACACAGAAAACGTCCCAAGTATCTTTCGACTCGACACGTGCTAACTACCTGCTCAATACTAACTTCTCGCGGCCAGGGACATGGTTCAGTTTGGGTAACCTTCGCTCCCATCAAAAGACTGGCGTTAGGAGGAGGCCTGGAAAGACCCATATCCAAGAAATCACGATCCCGGAGAGATGGTGACGGTGTGACCTCCCTGCAGTTGCCTAGCAGTACCTGTCGCTCACGGCGTAAGGCCGCGTGGTCCTCGAGGAGAACCACCAGCCTTTGGGAGCACCCACCACAGGTGAACCTGGCTCAGGGCCTGATCCCAACACCACAAGAGCCCACCCAAAAAGCCAAGTGGCTATCCAAGAGGGTCCACGCCTCCAGGGCGCCCGCATGGCAAAAAAACCTCACTGAAGAGGAAGGCCTAAGGCTAAGTTACGGAGTTGGAGTAACCCGGTCTGGGAAAGGAGGAAAAGTGGGATTTCTGGCGCGGGGAAGCCGAGGGACGTTTCAGAGGTGGGGAAAGAAAACATCTGGAGGAAAAATGTCCTCCACCCGCCAACGGTAACCGGAACAAGGATACTGAACCTCCCACAAGAAAGAAGGACTGCCGCCACCGGAGGGAGAAAGCCGAAGGGGCCGCAAGCGGGGGAGGGGAGAGGGCAGCTTCCCGGCAGCCCCCTGCGCGGCCTCGGCCTCCCTGCGGGACGACCTTCCCTTGGCCGGGTGTCGCACTCACATCGTGAACGGGGCAGGGGGACGGGCGAGCGGGTGGGCGGGCCTCTCCGGTGGCAGCTGCTGGGCAGTCGGCTCTTCGGTGGCGACTCGGCGTTTTCTTCCCGGTCGCGGCCTCTTCTCGCTTCCCTCAGGCGACGGCGGGCTCGACCTGGGTCCCCAGAATGCACTGCGCGGAAAGAGCGGCTCCTCCGGTCGGGGAGAAGAGGAAAGTGTAGGAAAAGGGGCGCGAGGACGGAGAATGAACGTGCGTGCGTGCGGGCGAGCGAGGGGTGGTGAGGCCGGGCGGCGGCTGGTGACGCAGCAAAATGCCCGGGCCCGGCCGCCGCGCGTGCGCACTCTTTGTTTTCGGGCTCCTGCGCGGCTTTCTAGAGATCTCTACGGAAAGGGCGGGGCCTCCCAGCTCCTTCGCGATCCTTCCCCGCGCTGGCCCCGCCCTGCGACGGCTCCCTCGGGTCCGACTCGTTCCCGCCTCTCCTCCCGCGCTCCCCCCTCGCGTTAGAAAACCGTTGGCCGTCTAACCGTCTGGCCACGCGCGTCGGGCCATCTCCCGAAGAAACGGCTGTGTTGCCCCAGGAGGAGGGCTGAGGCGAAGGGACGCAGAGTCGGGAGACTTGAAAAGTGAAACGGCTTGGTTGCTCTTGAGGGAGTAAACCAGTCTATTGAGGAAACATTCCCCCGCAAAAGCATGAGAAACGCCAGTGCTGGTGATGAGTTTGCGGAAAAAAGGCTAACTTCAGAATCGAGGGCCTGGGTGCACCCGGCCATTTTTCTGAAGGTTGGAGACCCTCTCCATAGGCAGCGGAAATTTGAGGTCTTTGGTTGAGGAGGAACGTTTGCCATTTGGGGCGGGCGTTTGGTCCTGCTTTGAGATAATTGCTGCTGTAGGTGAGACAGGGAGGTTATTAAAGTGGAGAGTCCAGGTTTATGAGGATGGAGAGACCAGGACACGCATCTGTTGGAGAAGTTTCCCCAGCTGTTTTCAACCATTATCTCTGGACCTGCCGCTTTGTCCCTTGGACTTGGTGGGCTCTAATGAAGAATAGTAACCAAGAGAATGAAAACAGTACTGCCTACTCTAGAAGGCCACTTAACAGTGGAGGGAGGGACAAATACACCAGTGCGCCACTAGTTGGAACACAAAGGAAGTTGAAGTGTTCTCATTTTGCAAAGTGTTGGCTAAGTACTAACATTAAGGACCTAGTAGTCTATGCTGACCAAGGCAAGTATTAGGAACTACAGACATCGGATACTGAGCTCAAATCTTTGTTTGAAAGGGGTGTTAAATCCCACCTTTCAAATACCATGATTTTAGGATCCCACTGCCTGTTGGGGAAAACAAAATACTCAAGTCAAGATAGAGTGCTATAACGGAAATACAGAAAGCAATAGGAGCATAAAATGAGAGGTCGATATTGACTGGATTAGGACAGGCTCTGTTAAGAAAAATTAATCCCAAACATGGAAATAAAGCAAGGAGTGGAGGGATGACCTTTCAGTTCATATTGGGAAGGTACCTATGTTTGACTTTGCTGTTTGTAATATATTTAGAGCTCAAAATCTCTGAAGTTACCGTTTTATTGCTCTGCAGAACGCTAACCAGTTTTGTTAACCTGCAACTTTATCCTAACTTTATTTTTGGTCTCTCTAAATACTTAGATCTTTAAAGGCTCTTGAAACTAGCTTTACCATCTTTTTTTTTTTTTTTTTCAGCTTTACCATCTTACCAGTTCCATCGGTGAGTTAAAATAAATGTTTGGCTCATTTTAATTTTGAATTTTAAGAGAATTTTTTAAAAAAATTTTTTGAAAACTCTTCTTTGGCAGCCTTCTAAAGGTGACAGCAAGAATGTGTGGGAGGACAGAATTTTTTTTTTTTAAGATTTTATTTATTTATTTATTTGACAGAAATCACAAGTGGCAGAGAGGCAGGCAGAGAGAGAGGAGGAAGCAGGCTCCCTGCTGAGCAGAGAGCCGGATGCTGGGCTCAATCCCAGGACCCTGGGATCATGACCTGAGCCCGAAGGCAGAGGCTTTAACCCACTGAGCCACCCAGGTGTCCCAAGACAGAAATCTTAATAGGTGAAGAGATAGAGAAGAATATCTAGGTCAGGGGCCGTCGGACTTTCTGCAGAGAGTCAGATAAGTTACAAGGTCTCTGTTGCACCTTTTGAATTGCTATTGTTGCATGAAAGCAACCACAGAAAATATGTAAATAAATGAGCGGCTGTGTTTAAAAAAACAAAAACAAACAACAACAAAAAACCGGAAACTAAGAATACAGAAATTTGAATTTCTTATATTCACATGGCAAAAGATACTCTTTTCCAACCTTTTGAAAATGTAAAAGTTGGGGCATTTGGGTGGCTCAGTTGGTTAAGTGCCTGATTCTTGATTTTGCCTCAGAGCATGATCTCGGGAATCTCTAGCCCTGTCTCATCTCCAGGCTCAACAGGGAGTCTGCTTGAGTTTCTCTCTCCCTCTGCCCCTCCCCTAGCTTGTGGACTCTCCCTCCCTAAATGAATATAATAATCCTAAAAAAAATTAGGGGTGCCTCCTTCTTCTCCTCCTCCCTGCTCATGCTCTCTCTCAAATAAATACGATCTTAAAAAAAAAAAGAATGTAAAAACCATTTTTACCTTGAAGGCCATCCAGGAATTGGTAGTCTGTGGATTTAGTCTACAGGCTAGAGTTTGCCACCCCGTGGCCTGGGTTAGCCAAGAGTGCAGGAAAATAATTTAAGATAAGGTTTAGAAGGTGGGTTACAACCAAAAAATGGTGGTACCGAATATCAGGTTGTTTTCAACCTATTTCTTTGACAATGGAAAGGTGTTAGAGTTTTCTTGGAGGTTAATAACACTCTTGTGTTCTGAATAAATTTGGTAACATATAAGATGAAGTGAAAATAGGAGAACTGAAGATAGCATTTAGAAGAACCAACCTCTAATAACTGGCAATTTCCCTTATCAAAAGAAGTGCTATGAGAAAAACTGCCTTTCACACAAAAAAATTTTGAAAATTAAGGCACACTGTATCCTACCTAATTCATAGTTTTGTTTTTTTACTACCCTCACTGGATATATTTCAAGGGATTTCATGTTAGTGTAGGTCTGGAAATGGCTTCCTCAACCTTTGTAACAATGTTTATCCATGCTATTATTATTTATTTATTTATTTGTCAGAGAGAGAGTGAGCACAGGCAGACAGATTGGCAGGCAGAGGCAGAGAGATAAGCAGGCTCCCTGCTGAGCAAGGAGCCCGATGTGGGACTCGATCCCAGGACGTTGGGATCACGACCTGAGCCGAAGGCAGCTGCTTAACCAACTGAGCCACCCAGGCGTCCCTATCCATGCTTTTACATGTTATATCAACTATTAGTAGTGACCCAAGTAGTACCAGGCTTCTTTTTCAAACTCCCCAACAAGTTCCGTTTCTAGTAGGGGGCAAAATCTAGATTCAAATATGTATAATTATACTGTCAGGGTTTTTGAGAGAGAAATCTGGAACCCGAAATGATAGAAACTAAAAAATACTTGTATTAGATCCCATTTCACAGGTTTAATCTTAACAATCCCCTAGAGAAAAGAAAATCCCAGACCAATTTTTAAAAATTAGTAAGAGCAACACGGAAACAATTTGTCAATTGTAATTGTACCATAAATCTTGTCTCTGGCATTTTTTGTTAAGATTTTATTTTTAAGAGACGCCTGGGTGGCTCAGTTGGTTAAGCAGCTGCCTTCGGCTCAGGTCATGATCCCAGCGTCCTGGGATCAAGTCCCACATCGGGCTCCTTGCGTGGCAGGGAGCCTGCTTCTCCCTCTGCCTCTGCCTGCCACTCTGTCTGCCTGTGCTCGCTCTCTCTCTCTCTAACAAATGAATAAATAAAATCTTAAAAAAGAAAAAGATTTTATTCTTAAGTTATCTCCACACCCACTGTGGGGCTTAAGCTCACAACCCTGAGACATAGGTTCTCTACCAACTGAACCCGCCAGGCCCCCCTCCCTGATATTTGTCAGAAGACTGAGTTTAAATGTGGGTGCATTGACAGTAATAGCAAAAGAGAACTTTATAGATTGACATGAACACTTAAAATAATTACAACAGGTGAGAGCAGTTTTATGAGGGGATTTTTTTTTTAAGATTGTAGTTATTTATTTGACTCTTAGAGAGAAAGCACAAGCAGGAGGAGCAGGAGAGGGAGAAGCAGACTCCCTGCTGAGCAGGGAGCCTGATTTGAGGCTCAATCCGTGGACTCCGGGATCATGACCAGAACTGAATGCTGATGCTTAACTGAGTCACCCAGGCACCCCAGGGATTTTTCTAATAAGAACTTAAGTTGTTAACTTTGTGTTTGTAAGGCAAATAAAGGGAAGCAGGCAAAGTAGTAATCTGTTCTAGGTATACAGAATAAGAAGTTGAGTCATAAAGTTTAAGAGAAACATCATCACCTAGCTAAATATCACATATAGCAACTTCATTTACTTTATGTTCTCTGATGTCATCATCTTCTCACAGTTTGGAATCACCCTATCAGTCAGGTTTGGCAGTAATGGGAAGGGTTAAAAACAACTGTGTCTCATGTTGAGCTTTTTCCTGTTCTGAGTTTTGCTACCAGTCTAACTATGGGCTGACAAAAACATGAACAGCTCTAGGAGAAGGAAGAGGCTTTAAAAAGCTAATCTACGTTTTGAAATGAAATATATTTGAGAGCGCCTGGTTGGTTCAGTTGTTGAAGCATGCGACCCTTGATCCCAGGGTCATAAGTTCAAGCCCCACACTGGTCAAGGAGCCTATTTAATTAAAAATAAATAAAAAATAAAGTGAAATATATTTAAATTCTCTAACAATAATATTCTATCCCAAATATCACCTTACAGTATATATATACCTTGAGTTCATAGTATAGAAAATGAGACTATCGGGGCACCTGGGTGGCTCAGTCGGTTAAGCGACTGCCTTTGGCTCAAGTCATGATCCTGGAGTCAAGTCCCACATCCGGCTCCCTGCTCGGCCGGGAGTCTGCTTCTCCCTCTGACCCTCCCCCTTCTCATGTGCGCGCTTGCTCGCTCTCAATTAAATAAATATAATCTTAAAAAGAAAAAAGAAAATGAGACTATAAAATGAGTGATAGAGTGATAGATACTTATTAATATGTAAATTAACAATAATCTCTGGGATCAGAAGAAATCAAGTAATAAAGTTTTCTTTTAATTTCACGGTCTTTAGGAAAGGGAAGATAGTATATATAGTTCTTGGGTAACTTGGGTAAGTAAGTGTTTTCCACAACACTTCATTGTGCTCTTTCCATTGTATATGGTAGGAAGTGACCAGAAGAAGGATACATATACATATACACATACATTAGACATTAGATTTTGGAGGAATATTAACACCATTTTGTCCTGCATCTTGCAGGAATATGGGATAATGGAGAAATAGGATTAGTTTCAAAATTAATGGGAACTTTTTTCTGATTTTTTAGTTGTTCACCTGAAATTCTTTTAATGCTCTCTTTTCTAGGAAATAAAGGCTATAAAATACCATTTGGGTGCACCTCGGTGGCACAGTTGGTTAAGCATCTGCCTCTTGGTTCCAGCTCCAGTGATGCTTTCAGGGTCGTGAGATTGAGCCCTGTGTCAGGCTCCATATTTAGCATGGCATCTGCTTAAGACTCTCTCTCTCCTACCCACCTCCCCCATGCTCTCTCTCTAAAATAAATTTCAAAATCTTTTTAAAAATAACATTTTGGGGCACCTGGGTAGCTCAGTTGGTTAAGCCTCTGCCTTTGGGTCAGGTCATGATCTCAGGGCCCTGGGATCAAGCCCCTTGTCAGACTCCCTGCTCAGTGGAAAGCCTGCTTGTCCCTCTCCCTCTGCCCCTCCTCCCTGCTTGTGCTCTCTCTGACTTAAAATCTTTTTTAAAAAATACCATTTGGGGCACCTGGGTGGCTCAGTCAGTTAAGTGTCTGCCTTCATGATCTCAGGATCATGAGATTGAGCCCCTCATTTGGCTCCATGCTTATCATGCAGTCTGCTTGAGGTTCTCTCCCTCCTTTTCTGCCTCTGCGCCTGGTTGCACATGCATGCACGCTCTCTCTTAAATAAAATAAATATTAAATATTTTAAAAATTAAAAAAAATTAAAATATCTTTGTTTTTAAAGAGCATATTCCTGACAGAAAATATAGTATATTTGAAGTAGGGGCAATGGAATTTGAGAGATCTGTGCAGTTTATTGTGGCTGTAGCTTAGGAGAGACTGTAGGTAAAGTAGAATGGTGAGAGTTAAGGCTGGTGAGGTAGATTCAGGCCAAATCGGGAAGGGCCCAATATAATGGCTGTTTAAGGAATCTGAACTTGATTCCATTGGCAACAAAGAAATTTTTAATTGTACTGATGCTATAGTGTGGGTGCATGAGTTTCATGAGTGTCATATTTGTCTTTTGTGTGTCCCTCTCCTTCTGTCCCTGCCCCCCACTTATGTTCTTTCTCACCCTTTCTCTCTCTCACTTAAAATAAATAAAATCTTAATTTTTTTTTTTACCTCAAAGGACCTCAGATCACTTGAGGTCTGTGTTTCCAGGTTTGTTAGGTACTGCAACATGGAAATAAGCTAATATCTAACTCCCACATAACATCTAACATATATTTTTATATAGGTGACTTTAAGGGCTTTTAAATCCTCAGGAAAATCCTCAAGAAGTCTAAAGAAGTTTTTAGATCCTCTCTTTAGCATGTATAGCTTATTGCGTGATGTTCATGAATAGAAAAGTAATTAAGTATTAACAGACAGGTGTTTATTAACTTCCATCAATATGAGGAAAAGACAGGGATAAATGTGATAGTTGGTAAATTATTTCTATATCTAGATTTTCTGTCTGTCATAACTTCATACTGGCTATATTCCCATACACGCCTCATCTGTTTGATTCCACACATTTGAGAAATGATCCTGAAGTAATATTTAACTCCCATTTATTTCTGTTTTTAAGCACAATAGCTTAAGATGAGCATACAAATATTGCAGTGAACTTTGGTTCTCTAGAACAACCCAAGGTTTACAAAATGTGAGGCTGCAGAAAGAAATATTTGAATGCAGGAATAGTTCAGAGTTATCTTTGTGTTTTTTTTGTGTGTGTGAAATTGAAGACATTCCTAAATGCTACTTAAAAATTATGAAAAATAAAAATGAAGAAGTACACACACATACACACACACACGGTCTGGAAATGGTATGGAGAGTCTAACATCAGGAATTCAGGCTCTTTAAAGTTTTCCCCTCCTCTACCCCTACGACTCTTCTTGTCTTTATTCACTAAGATAGCTGTGGAGTTCCAATTATCACATTCATTTCTCAGTCAGCAGGCTGGAGGATTGAAGGAAGAGAGTAAAAGGAGAGATGCCATCACTCTTTGTTGTTTTGTTTTGCTTTGCTTTGCCAAAAGCTGTATTACAACCTTTCTACTTGTACCTCGTTGACAACTCATGTGGCTACATCCATCTGCAAGAGTGAGACTGGGAGAATGGGAGTGTTTGATCCACAGGATTATGTGCCAGGCTAAAATCAGAGATGGCATTACTTAGGAAGATGAAAAGATGTTGAGATAGGTGGCTAATAGTCTCTACCTCAGACATGTTTACATATATTTTTTAAAGATTTTATTTATTTGACAGAGATCACAAGTAGGCAGAGAGGCAGGTGGGGGTGGGGGGAGCAGGCCCCCTGCTGAGCAGAGAGTCCTATGTGGGACTCGATCCCAGGACCCCGAGATCATGACCTGAGCCAAAGGCAGATGCCCAACCCACTGAGCCACCCAGGCACCCCCATAGACATGTTTACATATTATACCATTTTTAAAAAGATGGGGAGCAGGTGTCTGGGTGGTCTGTTCGGCTAAGTGTCAGACTCTTGGTTTCAGCTCAGGTCATGGTCTCAATCATGATATCAAGCTCCCCCTCAGGCTCTGCCCTCAATGCAGAGATTCCCTCTTCCTCTCCCCGCCCAGTTCAGTCAGTACAGCTTGAGACTCTTGATCTCTGGGTGGTAAGTTCCAGCCCCATATTTGGCACAGAGTTTAACATTTAAAAAAAAGTAAGGTCAGAAAAAAAAAAAGTAAGGTCAGTCTATTGCCCTATTCAAAGACTTTTACTAAGTCCCCACTCTGGACGTTTTGAAGCATTTGAAATAGTCTTACCCACCATTCCTTTTTCTTGAAATGGTTCTTTTCTAGTTCTTATCACTCTCTATGACTGGCTGGCTTTTCTCTGCTCTCCTCTAATTATAGGTGATTTCCCAAGTTCTATTCTTGAAGCTGCCCTTCATCGCTAGTGGTTGCCTAACTTTCTTAATCACAGTACCTTATTGGTTTACACACACACACACACACACACACACACACACAGTGGATTCTCATTATAGTAGTTACGTTCTGTAAAATCTCCATGAACACCGATTTAGTGAAAACTGAACCATTGCTCCTAGGAGAAATACAGGTTAGGTTTCTAAAAGCTTCTAATCACATTTTGTCATTGATTCATATATAACCTTGTTTTATATGTGTTTCTGTTTAAAGACACCTTATTTAATATATTTTGTTGGTACATTAACATTGAATTCACAGCCAGCAACTGGCTAGCAGATTCACCAGAGCTGTCATCCTCACCCACTCTGGTGGCCACTTCATTCCAGCAGCTGCAGCCCAGCATCAGGCCTACCTCAAGTTCTTGGACCAGTTTTCAGGGTAAAAGATGAACAAATGACTCTGTATCTACATCCCCCACCCCCACATGACCTCGGGATACCCCCTGTATCCCCCCTCCTACCCCCCAGGAGCTCAGCTGCTGTCAGTGTTCCTCATCATCACCAATTAAGAGACAGGTACCAAATCTGAGACTCATTATTATAAACCCAGCTTTACACTTAAGAGAAAAGATCAGAAGGCCTTAGCCAAACTTGGCGTCTGATACTCAAACATGAAAAAGACCAGTGGACCCCTGGATAAGTGGAGGGCGACATGGGGACTGGTGGCAGGGGAAAAAAAGCCTGAACACAGCTTACCTACCACATGTATTTTCTCCATGAGGTATGTCACAACCTTCTTGCGCCTAGGAAACCTACACAGCACTCAGTACACATGAGGGCTACTTTAAACAGTGAAATAAAGAAAATGCAAAAAAAAAATGTGTCACTAGACAATAAAAACACGTTTACAGTTTGAGAGCTGAAAGTAGACAATTGTACCACAGCTGGAGATGTGCACATCAGGCATCAGGTTTTTCACTGCTCTCTGCGTGTCTGTGGATGATCATGAATTTACAGATGTGGAATCTGTGAATGGGGACTGAGTGTATATGTGTATGTGTATTTACAAGTAAAAAACTTGTACTACCAGGGCACCTGGGTGGCTCAGTGGGTTAAAACCTCTGTCTTTGGCTGGGGTCATGATCCCAGAGTCCTGGGATCGAGCCCCGCATCAGGCTCTCTGCTCAGCGGGGAGCCTGTTTCCCCCTCTCTCTGTCTCTGCCTGCCTTTCTGCCCACTTGTGATCTCTATCAAATAAATAAAATCTTTAAAAAAATGTGTACTACTAGTTAGTAATGTTATTAATATACTTGTCTTTTATACCTGCCTCCAAAAAAAACAAAAGCCCTTGAATTCCTTGAGGCAGGGATATAAACTTTATATCTCCATCATGGCAGCACCCTCTTGAGGTTTGAGGGTGCTCTCACCTATTCCTGTTTTATATAATCCAAAGGTTCCTGAGAAGATGTAACAGCATGGACCTGCCAGTCAAATAAAAGCACAATATTTTTGAAAGAGTAAATCTTGATTTCCTTTCTTACCCCAGTGAGCTGAGTTGACTATATAGAAAACATCTTTACCTCATTGCTTAAATCCTACAGAAAATCCTAAGGAGTCAGGTCCTTATTCCCCCATCTCTGGACCCTACCCAGAGTTCTCCATAGTAGCCTAGAAGCCTCCAAGAAACTAGAAGATCCAAACTCCATTGTTCGCCCTACTCTAGCAGTCTTATTTCCTCCTAGTTTCTTTTTTTTTTAAAAGAGAGCTTCAGGTGTGCTAGGTTTAGGGTTGGGGGAGAGCAGAGGGCGAGAATCTTAAGCAGGCTCCACACCCAGGATAGGCTGACTTCATGACCCTGAGACCAGGACCTGAGTCAAAATCAAAAGTTGGACTAGCCCCCCAGATGGCCCTTCTCATAGTTTTTTTTAAGATTTTATTTATTCATTTGACAGAGATCACAAGTAGGCAGAGAGGCAGGCAGAGAGAGAGGAAGGGAAGCAGGCCCCCTGCTGAGCAGGGAGCCCGATGTGGGGCTTGATCTCAGGACCCTAGTGAGGTCCTGAGGTACTTGTGATCTCTGTCAAATAAATGAGTAAAATCTTAAAAAAAAAATATTTTATTTATTTGACAGATCACAAGTAGGAAGAGAGGCAGGCAGAGAGAGGGGGGGAAGCAGGTTCCCCGCTAAGCAGAGAGCCCGATGCTAGGCTCAATCCCAGCACCCTGAGATCATGACCTGAGCCGAAGGCAGAGGCTTAACCCACTGAGCCACCCAGGAACCCCTCCCCTTATTTTAATAAGATAGAGTTAAAAATGATTGCCCACTCTTAGCATCTGACCAGGGTGTCCCCTGGGTAAAGAAACCGAAGTTGTACCCAATTAAAGTAATCCCCATTTTAATGGAACTGTTCATTTCCCAGCATTGTGGTTTCTCTCTGCAATTTTGGTGGAGGCTTTCCTGAGCTATTTGGGCAATATAAAAATAAAAATAACCAGAAATGCTCAATGGGGAAGTCAAGAGTTTTTATTATCAGGTCCCAAGTGACTCTTATTGCTGGAGATGTGAATTGCTCACCACCATCCTTGTCTTTATTTTAAACAACAAAAGATGAAATTTATTTGCTCCCTGACTCAACTCTCCAACATAGAGTTGGCCGAGCAGTTAGCAACTTTTATCCTTAATTTGTATCATTTAGGAGCTGCCACTTTCCCAGCCAAGGTAGCCAGCTGGATCTAGGCAGTGGCTGCCTCTTTCACCCCAAATTATACCAAAATGGAAAGGCAGAGAAGATCTGACTTGATGATTTTTTTTTAATGATTTTATTTATTTGTTAGAGAGAGAGAGAGAGCGAGCACAGGCAGACAGAGAGGCAGGCAGAGGCAGAGGGAGGAGCAGGTTCCCTGGCGAGCAAGGAGCCCGATGTGGGACTCGATCCCAGGATGCTGGGATCATGACCCGAGCCGAAGGCAGCCGCTTAACCAACTGAGCCACCCAGGCGTCCCCTGACTTGATGATTTCTAAGAACTGGATCGATTAATGGGTGGGACTACATAGGCACCTCTTGGGACAGAGGTCAGGAATCTTTGTGCTTAATTCAGAAACCAAAATTTGATTTCTGTGGATCAAAATTTCATGCTTGATTAGATACTGGTTTGAAGGGGTGCCTGGGTGGCTCAGTGGGTTAAAGCCTCTGCCTTCAGCTCAGGTCATGATCCCAGGGTCCTGGGATCGAGTCCCGCATCGGGCTCTCTGCTCACCAGGGAGCCTGCTTCCTCCTCTCTCTCTGCCTGCCTCTCTGCCTACTTGTGATCTCTGTCTGTCAAATAAATAAGATCTTAAAAAAAAAAAAAGATACTGGTTTGAAAATTAGCTATAAATGACATTGGGAAGGGGTGCCTAGCAGTCTCAGTCAGAAGAGCATGTGACTCTTCAGCCCCACGTTGGTGTTGAGATTGCTTAAAAATAAATAAACTTTAAAAAATGACACTGGGGGGACGCCTGGGTGGCTCAGTTGGTTAAGCGTCTGCCTTCGGCTCAGGTCATGATCCCCGAGTCCTGGGATCGAGTCCCACATCGGGCTCCTTGCTCGGCAGGGAGTCTGCTTCTCCCTCTGCCTGCCTCTCTGTCTGCCTGTGCTCGTTCGCTCTCTCTCCCTCTCTCTGACAAATAAATAAATAAAAATCTTAAAAAAAAATAAAATAAAATAAAATCTTTAAAAAAAAAAAGAACTGTTTAAAAAAAATGACACTGGGGAATTCTGAACATAGATTTTGTATTCAATGATTAGTGAATTATTAATTTTTAGGGGCTATAGTGGTATCATAGTTTTGTAAAAGAAAACTTTCGGAGGGGTGCCTGGATGACTCTTGATTTCAGCTCAGGTCCTGATCAGTCATGGGATTGGCCCTGCCTTGTGCTCTGCGATCAGTCAGGAGTCTGCTTGAGATTCTCTCCCTCTATTCCTCCTGCACCCCCCTGTCCCACTTACATGCACTTGGGCTCTCTCTCTATCTCTCTCAAATATTTTTTTAACTTTTTATTTTTTTTGGAGATGCATAATAATGAGGATGGAAGTGCCATGACATCTTGACATCTGTGATTTTCTTTAAAGTTTTCAGCAAATATGGGGCACCTGGGTGGCTCAGTGGGTTAAAACCTCTGCCTTCAGCTCGGGTCATGATCCCAGAGTCCTGGGATCGAGCCCCGCATCGGGCTCTCTGCTCAGCAGAGAGCCTGCTTCTCCCCTCTCTCTCTGCCTGCCTCTCTGCCTACTTGTGATCTCTGTCAAATAAGTAGATAAATCTTTAAAAAAAAAAAAAAAGAATGTACATGCATACAAAACAATTATTTTTTTAAAGACTACTTTTTAAAAAAGATTATTTATTTATTTATTTGACAGAGATCACAAGTAGGCAGAGAGGCAGGCAGAGAGGAGGAAGCAGGCCCCCCGCCAAGCAGAGAACCCAACTCGGGGCTTGATTCCAGGACTCTGGGATCATGACCTGAGCCGAAGGCAGAGTCTTTAATCCACTGAGCCACCCAGGCACCCCTGTTGAAACAATTTTAATTCAATTTTTTTTTTTGGCCGTGCCTGGGTGGCTCAGTCGGTTAAGCGTCTGACTCGATCTCAGTTCAGGTTTTGATCTGAGGCTCATGAATTCAGGCCCTGTGTTGGGCTCCACAATGGGGATGGAACCTACTTAAAGTAAAATAAAATAAAACAAAAATAAAATAAAATAATAAACATGTTTGTTTCCCTAATAGTTTAGAGCCTTCTTTCCCTATTGGGCTTGGTGGGGAATGAGAGGTCAAATTTATTAATAGGCCATGAGTAAAATATAATGAGAATAGTGAACCTCAGTGTATTCCCAAATAAAATATTTTCTGCAGATAAGTTTTAAACTATATTTTATTGGCTTTAACTTCCATTATGTGGACAGTTGCAAAATGACTACAGTTCTTTGTGCAACTCCTAAGAAGCTGATATTTTGGTATATTCTCCATCCTGTAAGTGTAGGCTTCTTTGCACCTTAAAGTGAAATTCAAGGAGGAAGATGTTTATGTCAGAGAACCTGTTTTCCTGTTTGGCTCAAGTCCAACAGATGTAATAATGGACAAAATGAAACACATTCATGTTTTCTTATTGGGTCAGAAAAAAAAGAAAGATCTTACTATCTAGTTTTTTTCTTTTCTTTAAGCTAGTTGATCTAGAATTGGATAAGACAAACTCAAATCAGCCACATACTTTACTGCTTCCAGCTCTTTTGCAGATATCACAAAAACAGTCCTTTCTTTAAGTAAAGACATCTCTGAAGGATGTGACTAGTTATTCTATCTAAATGTTTCTGGCCCATCATATTGCAAATAAATAGCCTTTGCTGCAATACAAACCACCACAGTGTGCCTTTACAATTTATTATGATTATTGTGTGTGTTGGCTGGCCACAGCTGTGTGGCTTTTCTGCTCTATGTGGTATCAGCTGGGGTCACTCATGTGACTGGCATCTAGAGGCTTGACTAAGTCTGAATGATCCAATATGGCCTCCTACATTGGTCAGTAAGTGTCTGCTGTTGGCTGGCACTTTCCTCTCCACATAATCTCTCCAGCAGGATAGCTGGACTTCTCTACAAAGCTCCAAGAAAGTGAAAAGTAAAAACTACCAAGTGTCTTGAGTCCTGACTCTCAAATTGTCACAGCTTTGTTTCCACCATATTCTCATGGTTAAAGCAAGTAACAAGGCCAGTCCAGATTCAAGGGGTGGGGGATATAAACGCCACCTCTTGATGAGAAAAGCAGCAAGCATATATAGGAATGGGAGGAGTTCTGCTGGTCATCATCTTTGCAGATAATCTATCACACATGAGGAAAGAGAAGACTAAAAAGAGGGGAAAGAATATGATGTTGAGAAAAGAGGAGAAACGAGATGAAAGAGGGAAAAAACAGTGTAGGTATGCTTCTACAATACTTTTCTGGTTAATATTCTTGAATTTCCCCTGAAAAACTAGCTGAATGTATAAATGAATGAATATAAATATATGTTTATTTTTAGTAAAGGATGGCAGCATCATGCATTTTGTCTGCCCCCTTGTTCTTAAGCCCTGGATGTGAGGGAAAATTCATATATATGTTGTACAGAATATATAGATATACATATAGATACTGTATTTATATATGAACTGTTGTATTTAGAATATAGGTTGAAAAACTGCTCAAGGGGTGCCTGGGTGGCTCAGTCAGTTAAGCGTCTGCCTTTGGCTCAGGTCATGATTCCAGGGTCCTGGGATTGAGCCCTGCATCCGGTTCCCTGCCCAGCGGGTAGCCTGCTTCCTCCCCCTCTCTCTGCCTGCCTCTCTGCCTACTTGTGATCTCTGTCAAATAAAAAAATAAATTCTTTGGGGCACCTGGGTGGCTCAGTGGGTCAAAGCCTCTGCCTTCAGCTCAGGTCATGATCCCCGGGTCCTGGAATCGAGCCCCATATCGGTCTCTCTGCTCAGCAGGGAGCCTGCTTCCCCCTCTCTCTGCCTGCCTCTCTGCCTACTTGTGATCTCTGCCAAATAAATAAATAAAATCTTTTAAAAAATCTTTAAAAAATGCCTACTTTATTGGGTTATTATTGGGATTAAATAAGATAATATATTTAGCCTGGAATCTAATAAACACTGGAGAAATATTATTCTTATTAAATCTATTAAGTCTGCCCTCATATGATAGAGAATCTTCCACAAGGATACTGTCAGGGAGGGTTATGGCCCCAGTGCCAGTCTAAGGTAATTATTTTGACCTTCTGGGTTAAGGACCTCATAACTTACTTATTTTGCTTTTCTCCCTGTCTTTGTAGACAAGCAAAGAGAATATCAAAACTGCGATATTTTCAGTAGGTGAACATTAGAGATTACCTAACCTTGCATATCATGAACAAATCCTCAGAGGAACTCAACAGAACCTAACTTCTATTTGAGGTGCTATTATCCAATAATAATACCTAAAATTTGTAGACTGTTTCAGAGTTTATATTGCCCTTTCATATCCATTATATAATTCTCACCATTCTATCAGGTACTATCCCCAATTTACATGTAAGAAACTCAGTTTCAAATTAAATTAAATAAATAAAATAAAATTAATTTCAAAGTTTCAAATTTAATTCAATTAAATAAAGGATCAAATTAAATTCATACCCAATACCACATAGCTATTAAGTGGCAGAATTGGTATTTGGTTCTTTTGTTACAATATCTATAATTTAAAATATTTCAGTAGAGAGAGTAAAATATTATGGTTAAGTTAGGTTAAAAATTATACTCTAGGGGCACCTGGGTGGCTCAGTGGGGTAAGCTTCTGCCTTCGGCCCAGGTCATGATCTCAGCGTCCTGGGATCAAGCTCCACATTGGGCTCTCCTCAGCAGGGAGCCTGCTTCCCCATCTCTCTCTGCCTGCATCTCTGCCTACTTGTGATCTCTCTCCCTCTGTCAAATAAATAAATAAAATCTAAAAAAAATTATACTCTAGGTGCAGCTAGCATTCTAATTGGGAATTCACATGCCAGAGGGATTACTAGAAGCCCTTCAGTTCTCTTAACTCTAATCACCATTAGATATTTTGCTTATTAAACCAATTAATGACAGAAATTAATTTATATTGGAGACATTAATGGATTGTTAATTGGAATAATGGACATTAGGGATGGGCTCTCATTGCTGAAAATAGTGATGTTGTGGATGAGCTGAAATAATCAAAATGCTTTTCATGCTTATGTGAAATGGTAATAGTACATAAAATCATAAAACACAAAAGCATTCCAGTTAAAATCTATCAAGACCTATGGCCTATGTCCTTAGGGATGGAACTTAACACTTCATTTACCTAAAAGGTTCAGTGTCGGGCACTTGTGTGACTCAGTTCATTAAGCTCCTGCCTTCTGCTCAGGTCATGATCCCAGGGTCCTGGGATCAAGTCCTGCATCCCGCTCCCTGTTCAGCAGGAAGCCTGCTTCTCCCTCTCCCTCTGCCGCTTCCCCTGCTTGTGCTCAAGCTCTTTCTGTCAAATAAATAAACAAAATCTTTAAAAAATAGTTTTTAACATCCCTCTTTCAATAATTGATAGAATAAGGAGACTAAAAATTAGTACAGATACAAAAGACTTGAACAACATTACCAGTTGACTTAACCCAATTCACATTTGTAGAACACTCCACCTAACCACACCAGAATACACACTCTTTTCAGATACACACTGAACTTTTACCGAGATAGACCATATTCTGAGCCACAATACAAGTTTCAATAAATTCATAAAGATTTCTGTCATATAGGATATGTTCTAAGCTCACAATGGAATTAAATTAGCAGAATAGCAGAAAGATATCTAGAAAATGCCCCAGTATTTTAAACTAAATAAAACAATTGTAATTATCACAAGTCAAAGAAGAAATTGAAGGGAAATACTAAAATATTTGAACTAAATGAAAATACCAAATTTGTGTAATTCTGTAAGGCAGTACTTTTGGGGAAGTTTGTTCTAAACCTACTAACTACACACCATTTAAAAGAAACAGGCTCTTGATTTATACAGCAACGTGAATGAATCTCAATCACTAACAGTGAAAGTAGTCAGTTAAAAAAAGTGTATCTTGCATAATTACAATTCCAATTTTTAAAAATTCTGGAAAATGCAAACTTACCTCTAGTGACAAAATAGATCAGTGGTTATCTGGTGCCAGAGTTTGGGGTGGGGAAAGGGGAGGAATTACAAATGTGCATTAAGAAAGCTTTTGGGAGTGATTGATAGGTTTATTTTTATTTTGGTGATGGTGTATGAGTGTATAAATATGTCAAAACTTATCAAATTGTACACTTTAAATATGAGCCTTTTATTGTGTATCAGTTATAGCTCAATAAATTATTTGAAAGTTAAACTGAAAAAGAGGGGCACCTGGGTGGCTTTGTGGGTTGAGCCTATGCCTGTGGCTCAGGTCATGATCTCAGGGTCCTGAGATCAAGCCCCGAATCTGGCCCTCTGCTCAGTAGGCAACCTGCTTCCCCCTCTCCCTCTGCCTGCTGCTCTGCTTACTTGTGATCTCTCTCTCTGTCAAATAAATAAATAAAATCTTTACAAAAAAATACAAGGCTAATTATTTATCTAAAAAGGAGGGGGCGGGGCGCCTGGGTGGCTCAGTGGGTTAAAGCCTCTGCCTTCCGCTCAGGTTATGATCCCAGTGTCCTGGGATAGAGCCCCGCATCGGGCTCTCTGCTCAGCAGGGAGCCTGCTTCCTCCTCTCTCTCTGCCTACTTGTGATCTTTGTCTGTCAAATAAATAAATAAAATCTTAAAAAAAAAATAAAAAGGAGGGGGCGCCTGGGTGGCTCAGTGGTTAAAGCCTCTACCTTCGGCTCAAGTCATGATCTCAGGGTCCTGGGATTGAGCCGGGCATTGGGCTCTCTGCTCAGCGGGGAGCCCACTTCCCTCCCTCTCTCTGCCTGTCTCTCTGCCTACTTGTGATCTGTCTGTCAAATAAATAAATAAAATCTTAAAAAAAATTAAACTGAAAAAGAGCCAAGAAATCTGTATAGAGATCTTGATTGAACTCTAAGCTGTATATGTGAGGATAAGGTTCCACTTAGTTTTAGCTTTCTGTAAAATTTGCCTGACATTGTCTAAGTGTTGATATGATGCCAAGATTTATTTTATTTTTTTTTAAGATTTTATTTATTTGACAAATACATTATCACAAGTAGGCAGAGAGAGAGAGAGGGAGGAGGAAGCAGGCTCCCCGCTGAGCAAAGAGCCCGATGTGGGGCTCAATCCCAGGACCCTGGAATCATGACCTGAGCTGAAGGCAGAGGCTTTAACCCACTGAGCCACCCAGGTGCCCCAAGATTTATTTTTTTAAGTGTTTTTTTTTTAATTTTTAAGATTTTATTTATTTATTAGTTAGAGAGAGAGAGAGAGCAAGCACAGGCAGACAGAGAGGCAGGCAGAGGCAGAGGGAGAAGCAGGCTCCCCGATGAGAAAGGAGCCTGATGTGGGACTCAATCCCAGGACGCTGGGATCATGACCCGAGCCGAAGGCAGCTGCTTAACCAACAGAGCCACCCAGGCGTCCCTGATGCCAAGATTTAAAAAATTTTTTTCTTACATTTTATTTACTTATTTAAGAGAGAGTGAGAGAGCACATGAGAGGGGAGAAGGTCAGAGGGACAAGCAGACTCCCCATGGAGCTGGGAGCCCAATGTGGGATGCAATCCTGGACTCTTGGATCATGACCTGAGCTGAAGGCAGTCACTCAACCACTGAGCCACCCAGGCGCCCTGATGCCAAGATTTTATTCACTCTTTAAAATATTTGAGCCCTAGGGGTGCCTGGGTGGCTCAGTGGGTTAAGCCTCTGCCTTGTGCTCAGGTCATGATCTCAGGGTCCTGGGATAGATAGAGCCCCACGCTGGGAGGGGGTGTCTCTGCTCAGCAGGGAGCCTGCTTTCCCCTCTCTCTCTGCCTGCCTCTCTGCCTACTTGTGATCTCTCTCTGTCAAATAAATGAATAAATAAATAAATAAATAAATCTTAAAAAAAATATATTTGAGCCCTATTATGGGACATGTATTAGCAATACAAAAACCAATGAACTCCATTTTCACAAGGCGTTCTTATTGGAGTATGGACCCCAATCTTCAGGAGCCAGGCATGCATGTATGTGTGTGTAGCCACCAGGCAAGAAAATATAAAGCCTAAAGCACTCTAGAAAGGCCAAATGCAAAAGCAGTAAAATTCAAATACTATATTTAAATATCTTCATACTAATTAAACATTTCTGTGGGCTGACTGTTTTATCACTCCTGGTACAGATGAATAAGGGCAAAAGTATGCCAGGGACAAGGTATGAGAATATTTTTGGAAAGAACATAGGTGGATTGTAAAATAAAACAGCTTATTTTAATTAAACAGTTTTATGTATTTGGGAAGACTGGAACATAAAGTGTAAGTGAGAGGTCAGTACCTGTTCCTTTATAATAAATATTTAAAGTTTCAACAATTTGTGTAATACTTGCTTAGTTCTATCACCAGACTGGATGATAGCAGTGGAGGAGGGGTCTTAGAAGTTCATAGTTGATGGGGCACCTGCGTGCCTCAGTAGGTTAAGACCTCTGCTTTTGGCAGGATCCTGGGGTCGAGCCCTGCATTGGGCTCTCTGCTTGGCAGGGAGCCTGCTTCCCTTCCTCTCTCTGCCTGCCTCTCTGCCTACTTGTGGTCTCTGTCAAGTAAATAAATAAAATATTTACAAAAATAAAAAAATTCACAGCTGAGTTGTTTTACCTATAGAAATAGCATGTGAATACTAATTTCATCAGAAGATGTCTTACACTCATGAGCCGTTCTTTCCCTAGGCCTGAAAATGGATGCCATTCTTGGATGATTAAATCTAACAACCCTGATATCTACATGACCAGGACTATACTGTGGACAATGCTCAGAAATTGTATGTCATATCATAATTGTTTTCAATTGTTCTTGAATTAGTTCCACTAAAATATTTTTTTAAAGGTTGTATTTATTTATTTGACAGAGAGAATGAGAGAGAGACAATGAGAGAGGGAACACAAGCAGGGGGAGTGGGAAAGGGAGAAGCAGGCTTCCCGCAGACTAGGGAGCCCAATGTGGGGCTCGATCCCAGGACCCTGGGATCATGACCTGAGCTGAAGGCAGATGCTTAGTGACTGAGCCACCCACGTGCTCCAGTTCCACTAAAATAGATACATTAAAAAAGATCTGCATCTATATGTAGTGTCATCAAGAAACTATAAAGCATTAACCTTTTTTTTTTTTAAATTCTAGGGAGTTAATGTACAGTGCAATAGTGGGTTCAGTGATTCATTACTTACATATTAACACCCAGTGCTCATCACAAGTGCTCCCCTTAATACTCATTACCCATTTAGCTCATCCCCCCCCACTTCCCTCCATCAACCCTCAGTTTGCTCTCCATTATTAAGAGCCTCTTAAGCCTTGTGTCCCTCTCTCCTTTTTTCTTTTCCCCCTTCCCATATGTTGATCTGTTTTCTTTCTTAAATTCCACATATAAGTGAGAGCATATGGTGTTTGTCTTTTCTGACTTATTTCACTTAACATAATACAGTCTAGCTCCATCCATATTGTCGCAAATGGCAAGATTTCATTCTTTTTGATGGCTGAGTAAAATTCTGTTTTATAATATTCACATATATGAATGTGGTGTGTGCGTGTGTGTGTGTGTGTGTGTGTGTGTGTGTGTGTACCACATCTTCTTTATCCATTCAACAGTCGAGGGACATTTGGGCTTGCTCCACAGTTTGGTTATTGTTGATAATGCTTCTATAAACATTGGATGCATGTATTCTTTTGAATCTGTATTTTTATGTCCTTTGGGTAAATACCTCGTATGCAATTGATGGACAGTAGAGTAGTTGTATTTTAAACAATCTGAGGAGCCTCCGTAGTGTTCTCCAGGGCAGCTGCACCAGTTTGCATTCCAAAAGCATTAACCTTTTAAGTTAAAGATTGAGTCTAAATATCCTTCCTTAATGTTATGCTATAACCAGATACATCAACTTGACTTATTACCATATCAATATAGTATTATTCATTATATTTCAGCTAAAGTTCTCAAACCACACTTATCCATGAAACCCTAAAAAGAAATAAACAAAATGCTGAAATAAATACCTTACCCCTTGAGAGAAAAAAAATGAATGAAAATCTATAGGCTGCTCCAATGCTGAATAAATACTCCCTAAATGAATAGATTTAGAGATGTATAGAGAAATACATGGAGACCAAGTTAAGGAATTTAAAATGTTTCTTTCCCATCAGACTAATTTCCGGGAGGGCAGATCCGTGTTTTATTCTCTGTTGGATTCTTAATGTGTAGCTAATGGTAGGAATTGAAGGATTTATTGAACAAATATGGATTCCCATTTATTTTCAAACTCTATTCTAATGAGAGGGTATGTTAAGGCTGAGTAGGCAAGATTCTAGACCTAGTTTCTTCAATCAGTTTGTTAGAATTTTATTTTATTTTTTATTTTTTTAATATTTTATTTATTTATTTGACAGAGAGAGATCACAAGTAGGCAGAGAGGCAGGCAGAGAGAGAGGGGGAAGCAGGCTCCTTGCTGAGCAGAGAGCCTGATGTGGGGCTCGATCCCAGGACCCTGAGATCATGACCTGAGCAGAAGGCAGAGGCTAACCCACTGAGCCACCCAGGTGCCCCAAGAATTTTAATTAAGACTTATATTGAACAAAGGATTTAATGACTAAAGTTTTAAAGTTGCTGCTTTATTCAACAGAGCTTTAAGTGGGAGAGGATTTTACTTTTCTTTCTTTTTTTTTTTAAAGAGAATGATTTTTTTTTAAGGTTTTATTTATTTATTTGACAGACAGAGATCATACAAGTAGGCAGAGAGGCAGGCAGAGCAGGGAGGGGAGAAGCAGGCTCCCTGCCGAGCAGAGAGCCCGATGTGGGACTCGATCCTAGGACCTTGGGATCATGACCCAAGCTGAAGGCAGTGACTTAGCCCACTGAGCCACCCAGGCATCCCGAGAGGATTTTACTTTCTAAGTTTTATTTATTTAGATAGTGAGTGGGAACGTAAGCAGGGGGGGGAGGGAGAGAGAGAATTCCAAGCAGACTCCACACTCAGTGTGGAGCCCAACTTGGGACTTGATCCTAGGACTCTGGGATCATGACCCTCCTCAAAATCAAGAGTCAGGAGCTTAACTGACTGACTGACCCAGGCATCTTGGGAGAAGCCACTTTATGGAGGAAAGAGGCAAGCAGCAAGTGTAGAGGGATTCTTAGTGGAGTGTAGGAGAACAATTAGGGAACTGTGCTCAGGTGTTTTTTCTTTTCTTTCCTTTTTTCCTTTCTTTTCTTCCCACCTCTCTCCCTCCCTTCCTTAAGATTTATTTATTTATTTGAGAGGGTGAGAGCGAGTGAGCAAGTGGGGGACAAAGAGAGGGAATCTCAAGCAGACTCCCCGCTGCACAGAGCCCATGATCCTGAGATCATGACCTGAGCTGACATCAAGCTTTGGTCACTTAACTGACTGAGCCACCCAGGTGTCCACCCCTCAGGTGGTTTTCAATTAAGGCAATTGCATTAGGAATGAAGAGGGGGAATAGACAAGAGAATATTTAGAAAGTAAAAATTGTAGGGAACAGCTGTGAAGGAGCCTGTGACAGGATTAGTTTGACACTGAGGTTTCTTTTCTCCCCTTAAAATAATTTTTAAAAATACACTTAACATAGAGGCACCTGGCTGGCCCAGTCAGTAGAGTGTGCGACTCTTGATCTTAGGGTCGTGAGTTCAACCTCCATGTTGTGTGTACAGATTACCCCCCCCCAAAAAATCTAGCATTTATCATAAATGGTTACCATCCTAACCATTTCTTAAGTGTTTAGTTTGGTGAGATTAAGTATATCCACATTGTTGTGTAACCCTCACCATCTTCAGAACTTTTTCATCTTCCCCAACTGAAATTCTGTCCCCATTAAACATTAATTCTTCCTCTCCCTCCTTCGACCCCTCGCAAACACCATTCTATTTCTGTCTCTATGAGTTTGACCAATCTAAGTACCTTATAAAAGTGGAATTATACAATCCTTGTCTTTTTATGACTGGCTTATTTTTGTATAGCTTACTTTATATAGCTTAATGTCCTTAGTTTGTTGTTGATCTGTAGTTTTTTTTTTAAAGGATTTTATTTATTTGTTTGATATAGAAAGAGGGAGTGTGAGAGGAGAAGCAGGCTCCCCGCTGAGCAGGGAGACCGATTCCTGGATCCCAGGACCCCGGGATCATGACCTGAGCTGAAGGCAGATGCTTAACGGCTGAGCCACCCAGGCGCCCCTATAGGGTTTTTTTTTTTTTTTTAATATTTTATTTATTTATTTGTTAGAGAGAGAGAGCGAGCGAGCACAGGCAGAGGCAGAGGGAGAAGCAGGCTCCCTGTCGAGCAAGGAGCCCGATGTGGGACTCGATCCCAGGACGCTGGGATCATGACCTGAGCCGAAGGCAGTCGCTTAACCAACTGAGCCACCCAGGCGTCCCCCCCTATAGGTTCTTTATATATTCTGGATACTATCCCCTCAAGATAGGTCTTTTACAAATATTTCCTCACAATCTGTAGGTTGTCCTTCTCTTTTTTAGTAAGATTTTACTTATTTGTGAAAGAAAGGGAGAGGTCATTTGCTGAGCAAGGAGCATAACGTGGGGCTCAATCCCAGGACTCCAGGATCATGACCTGAGCCAAAGGCAGACTGACCTTAACCAACTGAACCACACTACATTTTTTTAAAAAAAGTAATCTCTATATACAACATGGGGCTTGAACTTACCACCCTTAGATCAAGAGTCATATGCTCTTCTGACTGAGCCAGCCAGGCACTCCTACATACTTTGTTGCCTATGCTTCTGGTATCACATAAAATCATTGGCAAATCAAAGGCATGAAGCTTTCTTCCTGTTTTCTTCTTAGAGTTTTATGGTTTTAGGTCTTACATTCTTTTGTAGTTAATTTCTGTATTTGGTATCTGGTAAGAATCCAACCTCATTCTTTTCCATGTGGATATCCAGTCTTCCCAACAACACCTGTTACAAAGACTAGGTTTCTTTTTTATAGAACCAAATGGACAACTATGTCATTCAGGAGCTGTGTTGACTGGGAAAACACACAGGAAAATTTTGACAAGGCAGACAGATAATGGAAGTAATTTTGCAGATCTTGAAAAAAGATGAAACAAATTTAAAAGAAACCAAAGGATGTTAAGGAGACTAAAAGACAAATGTGACTATGCATGAATGCCCATTGGAATTATCAACTAGGTGAACTTGAGAGCCATTTTGTGGAAAGGTACAGATAAAAGCCACACTACTGTGGTCTGAAAAGAGAATGAACAGAGCTACCTCTATCATAGATAAATCGTGGGAACAAAGCTGAAGTGAAAAGAAATTTGCAGGATGATATATAATGTACAGTTGTTTTTTTTTTTTTAAAGATTTTTTTTTAATTTATTTGTCAGATAGAGAGAGAGAGCAGGAGCGAGCACAGGCTGAGTGGCAGGCAGAGAGAGAAGCAGGCTCACTGCCGAGCAAGGAGCCCGATGTGGGACTCGACCCCAGGACGCTGGGATCATGACCCGAGCTGAAGGCAGCTGCTTAATCAACTGAGCCACCCAGGCGTCCCAGTTTTATTTAAAGTTTTAAAAGTCTGTAGATCACTAAATGCTTTTGGGTACATAAATATGTATTGAGAGGGGCACCTGGGTGGCTCAGTGGGTTAAAGCCTCTGCTTTCAGCTCAGGTCATGATCTCAGGGTCCTGGGATCGAGCCCCGCATCGGGCTCTCTGCTCAGCGGGGAGTCTGCTTCCCTTCCTCTCTCTCTGCTTGCCTCTCCGCCTACTTGTGATCTCTCTCTGTCAAATAAATAAATAAAATCTTTAAAAAAAAATATGTATTGAGAGAATATCAACTTACATACAGAAATTATAAAACACTAGTTCATGACAGTGGTATCTCTGAGGGAGGGAGATAAGTCTGAGGAAGGATATATAGGGGTCTCTGTACCTATCTGTTAAGGTTTAATTTCTAAAAAATAAAACAGCTGAATGACAGGTACACATACAGTCCTTACCTGCATGTCTGAAGTTTATTTCTCAAATAAAATCTGCTAATGGAGAAACATGGAGAGAGAGTGAGGCTAACTAAATTGGCCTACTGTTTTCTTTTCCCTTTAGAAATCAGAATGGTCATTCAGTAAATAACCAGTGCATTTCCCAGATTCTTAGCAAAATGCTTCTAACAGTCCTATATGTTTTGGGGTTATCAGTTTTTTTTTTAAAGATATTTATTTATTTGACAGAGAGAGAGAGATCACAAGTAGGCAGAGAGGCAGGCAGATAGAGAGGAGGAAGCAGGCTCCCTGCCAAGCAGAGAGCCCCATGTGGGGCTTGATCCCAGGACCCTGGGAACATGCCCCGAGCTGAAGGCAGAGGCTTTAACCCACTGAGCCACCCAGGCGCCCCTATCAGGTTTTTTTAAAAGATTTATTTATTTATTTGATAGATCACAAGTAGGCAGAGGGAGGGGGGAAGCAGGCTCCCCGCTGAGCAGAGCCGGATGTGGGGCTTGATCCCAGGACCCTGGGATCACAGCCTGAGCTGAAGGCAGAGGATTTAACCCACTGAGCCACCCAGGTGTTCCCCGCCTTTTTTTTTTTAACAGATGAGGTCAGAGGTTACTTAAAATATTGTTAAATAGGGGCGCCTGGGTGGCCTTTTAATTTTTTTTTAAAGATTTTTATTTATTTATTTGACAGAGATCACACAAGTAGGCAGAGAGGCAGGCAGAGGAGAGGGGAGAAGCAGGCTCCCTGCCGAGCAGAGAGCCCGATGTGGGACTCGATCCCAGCACCCTGGGATCATGACCCAAGCCGAAGGCAATGGCTTAACCCACTGAGCCACCCAGGCGTCCCTGTACATTCCTTTTTAAAAAAAAATTTTTAAGTATTTTGTCAGAGAAAGCAAACGAGCGAGAGAGCATGCACAAGTAGGGGGAGTAGCAGGCAGAGAAGCAAGCTCCCTGTTGAGCAAGGAGCCTGACATGTAAGTTGATCCCAGGGCATTGGGATCATCACCTGTGCTGAAGGCCGTCCAGGAATCCCAGCCTTGAGAAGTTCTATTCAGCAACTGAAGTGTTCTACCCTGGTATAATGGAGGCAGGTCATCAATCTCAGCCAGATGTCAATTTGTCATTCTCCAGATAGTCTACCACTTTTTTTTTTTTTAAAGATTTTATTTATTTATTTGACAGACAGAGATCACAAGTAGGCAGAGAGGCAGGCAGAGAGAGAGGAGGAAGCAGGCTCCCTGCTGAGCAGAGAGCCCGATGTGAGGCTTGATCCCAGGACCCCGGGATCATGACCTGAGCCGAAAGCAGTGGCTTTAACCCACTGAGCCACCCAGGCGCCCCTAGTCTACCACTTCTAATATAGCCTACCACAATGAAAAGACCCTACTTGAGAGTAGCTGTCTCTGGAGGAAGTAATTTAACTTTTTTGGTCAACTTTCACTCACATCTGTTAAAACGCTATCTACTTTCATAGTGATCAAGAAGCCTGAATTCAGGGGCGCCTGGGTGGCTCAGTGGGTTAAGCCTCTGCCTTCGGCTCAGGTCATTATCTCAGGGTCCTGGGATCGAGCCCCGCATGGGGCTCTTTGCTCGGCAGGGAGCCTGCTTCCCCCTCTCTCTCTCTGCCTACTTGTGATCTCTGCCTGTCAAATAAGTAAATAAAATCTTTAAAAAAAAAAAAAAAAAAAAAAAGAAGCCTGAATTCAAGGGCACCTGGCTGGCTCAACAGAGCAGCATATCACTGTTAACCTTGGGGTTTTGAGTTTGAGCCCCATGTTGGGTGAAGAGATTAAATAACCCTTAAAAAACCTGAATTCAGGAATAGAAATGGCTAAACTTCTTTAGTCTACAATACCTTCTACCATGTTAGTCTGATTTATTCCCATCTTAACATTTCTTCTAGGTGTATTATCACTTGTTTTAGGATTCTTGCCTCTACATTTACTTTTAGCCTTCCCATTTCCAAATTTTAGTCTTGGGCTTTTCCCCCAAACCATTTTCTAACAACCCAAACTCAGACACTTACTCTTCTAGGACTTCTATGGAGTTATGTGTACTTTTCATTCACTGGCTAATCATTGTTTATTAGTTTGCCTCATTTTTCACTTATTGTCCTAGCATAATTATGGCTACCCTAAATAGTAATTTATTTTGTACACTGAAATGTTTCTATAGTGTATGCCTGACAGCAGAGTGTTTACACTATATACAACAGTCAAAAACTCCTTTCATGGGACGCCTGGGTGGCTCAGTTGGTTAAGTGGCTGCCTTCAGCTCAGGTCATGATCCCAGCGTCCTGGGATCGAGTCCCACATCGGGCTCCTTGCTCGGCAGGGAGCCTGCTTCTCCCTCTGCCTGCCACTCTGTCTGCCTGTGCTCACTCCTGCTGACAAATAAATAAAATCTTAAAAAAAAACCAAACCCTTTCATAACATACCTCTTGCATTTGTACAAAGTGCAGTCTTTTCATCCACATTCATTATGCACCCTACCCTCTCCAACCCTGTACACCAAGCTCCTACATACCAAGATGAAACCACTGTGAACTACTTCCCAGAGGCCAGGTGAGGTTATATATATATATATACATATATATATATATGTATATACATACACACATATATACTGTATGACTGTAGGCCAGAAAAGAGGCTGATGATTATTTATTTTTTAAGATTATTTTTTATTTGACAGAGATCACAAGTAGGCAGAGAGGCAGGCAGAGAGAGGGAGATACAGGCTCCCCGCCAAGCAGAGAGCCCGACGCAGGGCCAGATCCGGATCATGACCCGAGCTGAAGGCAGAGGCCTTAATCCACTGAGCCACCCAGGTGCCCCGAGGCTGATATTATTAAATATAGATGATTTGCTGGGATGCCTGGGTGGCTCAGTTGGTTAAGCAGCTGCCTTAACCCACATCGGGCTCCTTGCTCGGTGGGGGGCCTGCTTCTCCTTCTGCCTCTGCCTGCCTGTGCTCCCTCCTGCTCTCTCTCTCTCTGACAAATAAATAAATAAAATCTTAAAAAGAAAAAAAAAAAAAAAGAAAGAAAAAAAGAAGACGATTTGCTAACAGTTAACATGTGGGAAAGAATATGGAAAGGAGAAACTTTACATGTAAGCTGTATTCTCTTAAGACAAGGAAATTCTTTTTTAAAGATTATTTATTTATTTGACAGATAGAGACCACAAGTAGGCAGAGAGAGGGGAAGGGAAGCAGGCTCCCTGCTGAGCAGAGAGCCCGATGTGGGGCTTGATCCCAGGACCCCGGGATCATGACCTGAGCTGAAAGCAGAGGCCTTAGCCCACTGAGCCACCCAGGGGCCCAAGACAAGGAAGTTCTAACAGACGGCCTAGTATAGTATCTTTAAGAGATGAAAAGACTGACATTTTAAGTGAGGAATCTGTGGCATTAAAACCATCTAAAACTGAAGCTGAGGCCTTAAGGTAAATTACATGTTCTCATTTCTAGAGACTTCATGTTTTTTTGTTGTTGTTGTTTTTTTTGGGGTGGGGGGAGGCAGGTGGGTGGAAGGAGGGAGAAGAGACCAAGCACCCACCGAGTTCATCCAACAAGAAGCCATAACTTTATTAATGATAGAAACAGTACAAATTTCAAACCAAGCTGCAGTTATTCTTTTGAAACACCAAAAAAAGTCCTCATTTTCAGATGGTTACATTGTTAATTCCTGTAAGAAAAGAGATCATTAGAAATAGTTAGAGGCAAATTGGGAATTCAGGCCACTAAATATGAGGTAATACAGAATAGGCTTTGGAATGAAGCTTCCTTAACCAGCTGATCTTAAATTAAGTACAGAAAACAAAGTCACCCCAAACTGGTCAGGGCTGAAGAAGTCAAGGAATAAAGGCTTTGACACTTACCATAATAGCATTTACAATATCATTACTGTTGTTCTTCAGGGCTCGGACTGCCTTTGCTCTTGACACATTTGCTTGTGACATGACCAATTCTATGTCCTTAACCTCTACACCGGTTTCATCAACCTAAGAGAAGGAAAAAAAACACAGTAACCCAAAGGCCAAGAAAAGTTCTAGTAGTTCTCTGGAGACAGGAGTCTCTTAAATCTAGTTCTTAATATAACTCAGAAACTATTTAAGTCAATTTGAGTTTGAGAGCCTAAAACAATGTAGAACGCACCCATCAATACGAGATAATACTGGGTACCTAGGTGGCTCAGTTGGTTAAGTGTCTGCCTTTGGCTCAGGTCACAATCCCACGGTCTTAGGATTGAACCCCAAGCAGCCCCAAGCTGCTTCTCCCTCTGCCTCTCTCTCATGGATAAATAACAATTTGTATTATACCTCTTCCTCTTCACTCTCCTCTTGTACAGTTGGAGTCTGTGTATTTTCTTGAATGTTTGAGACAGCTTCACCTTGAACTTTGAATTTCTCAGCAGCTGCTAGTTGTGCTTGCTGAGATAAATCCTCGATCTGCAGGGCAGAAAATACAGATTTATGTGACAAGATCAGTCTGCAGCAAGTGAAATAAATCATTTATGTATCTTCCAAACTCTTACTCTAAAACTACTTCAGGTTAACTTACTATAGAGCTTTAAATTATTTGCCCTAAGATTATGTTATCACTGTACAGAGAGAATTAGTTTAGGTCTAAAGCAGTGATTCTCAACTGGGAGGTGATTTTGTCATCCAGGGACATCTATCAAATGTCTGGAGATTTTTTTGGTTATCACATCTGGGCAGGATGCTGCTAAACATCTCTAACACTCAGGAAAGCCCCTCCCACAACAAGGAATTACCTGACCTCAAATTTCAAACCAAAGAATTATCCAATTAATCTTGACTATAGATCAATTGACCTTGACTATCAATAGTGCTGAGGTTGAGAAACCCTGGTCTAGAGCACATCCAAGAAAACTTTACCTTGGCTTCCCCAAAAACTATGTAGGTATCTGAAGCTGGGCTCTTGTAGACATCTGGTTTTGTGATGACAAAGAGGATATTCTTAGATTTCCGGATAGTGACTCTTGTAACCCCTGTAACCTGTCGAAGACCCAGTTTGGACATAGCCTAAGAAATAGAAAAGAACATCAGGTTTTCAACTTCTCTAGAAGCAGCTTCACAGGGGAACCTAGGTGGCTCAGCTGGTTCAATGTCCAACTCATGATTTCGGCTCTTATCTCAGGGTTGTGAGATCAAGCCCCACACATCAGGCTCTGCACTTAGCAGGGATTCTGCTTCTCCCTCTACCCCCTCCTCTGCTCCTGTACACATTCTCTCACCCCAATAAATAATATCTTAAAAAAAGAAGTAGCTTTAGGAAGTAAGGAACACAGTAATAACTATATCCAAAGTAAAGCCTTAACTGAAGGTTGCTGGAAGGGAAGGGGGTAGGGAGATGGGGTAACTGGGTGGACATTAAGGAGGGTACATGATGTAATGAGCACTGGGTATTACAGAAGACTGATGAATTGGGGCGCCTGGGTGGCTTAGTCGGTTGGACGTCTGCCTTTGGCTCAGGTTGCGAACCTAGGACAGGATCAAGCCCCGTATCCGGCTCCCTGCTCAGCAGGGAGTCTGCTTTTCCCTTTCCCTCTGACCTTCCTCCTGGCTTCTGCTGTCTCAAATAGAGAAAATAAAATCTTAGAAAAAAAAAAAGACTGAATCACTGATCTCTACTTCTGACACCATAATACATTAAATGTTAATTAAATTTAAATAAAAAAAAAAAAAGTAACAAAACAAACTAAAACAAAGCAAAGCCTTTTCCTAGGCTAACTTGATAATACAGAATTGGCTTCCAGGACTCCTGATTTTTTTTGCCATAGTAATTCTTATCACTATAAATATGATTCTAGCATTACAGTTCCCCCTCTCTAAAGCTGCTTCATCAGAACCTTTAATCCTTGTTCATAACTTAAAAACTTACTTTCCGTGCCTTCTTTTCACTCCGGCTCTGTTTTGCTTTACTGACTGGCTCTTCGTCAATTTCAGCGGCTGCTGCCAGCTGAAGAAAGAAAGCAGCTATGAGTAAACTGGAATATAAGGCCTAGATATAATAATCCCCGTGAGGTTTTCCCTTTATGAAGGTTCACAATTCCAAATACTGAAGTCAGCTTCTCTGATCAACCCTTGTTCTTCAATGCTTCTTTGACTCAAGTACTCTGACCTGCAAATAGGAGAACACCCACCTGGGCTTGCTGTGTGGTTGCCTGTGTGGAATCCTGTTCCTCAAGCTCTGGTACTGATTCATCACTGTCAGATTCTGTTCCAGACCCTGAGATGACAAATTTAACTTTTACTACTTTACAGTAGATTATAAGGAAGAGACACCTCACCACAGCCTACATGGACTAGAGGTCACTGGCTTATGCTAGACCTCACAAAGTTCAATGTAAACCAATTGACTTGTATGAAGCCAGCTTGACAGCCTCCAACTCAGCCATAAACTAGTGTGTACACATCCATTAAAGACCCAGCCCCAGAAATAAGAGGTAATTACTAGTTGCAGCCAAGCAGTTTATAAAGAGTAACTGCTTCCTTTCTCTTAAAGTCTTCACTTAGCACAGGCCAACACCAAGGACATAACTCCAAATTCTACCCGATAGCCCAACCATCTCCAAAAGGTTATGGCAGACAAGGTTATCTCCAGATACATTTAAATGAAAAAACAGTATCACACTGTGGAGGCAGACCAGGGAGGACACTTTCCCCTCATCCTTACACTGAGTTGGGGAAGGCCAGAAGCAGTTGTGTACACACATTTAGTCTTGTTTTCAAACCACTTACCCTAGCAATTTGGTTTCAACAAAGCCTGAAGATTCTCAAAGATTGCCAACCTATAGTTCTAATAGTCACCTCTATTAGAGCCTGTCCTGTGACCTCTCCCCTTTCTTCCAAATATAATTCATGTATTTTAAGTTTACCTCAATCAAAAGGCCAAGCATCAATAAAGACTACTGAGAGAAAAAAGCAGACACCTGTACCATTCTCAGGCTAGGAAAAAAAGTCTTAAAAAGGGAGTCCCCTGGGCACTGGTCATTACTGAATCTAAATCATGAAAAGAAATCCAAATAGTTCCATATTTCCCAACATTTTAGCAAATCCCAGGCCCAGGGACAAGGTTAGTTATATGGTAGAGATTAGAGCAAATTAAAAGGTCTAACAGGTCTTGGTTTTCAATGTCAGATCATTCAGGTAAAAAGATGGCAGATCCAGGGTTAGCTTGGACCATATTATACAGGATGATCCAAAACAGACTATCTGAGGTGATGAAAACCAAGACTGATTCACATTCCTAGAGCTTTTGCATTTAAAATTATCGTTCTATGTTCTATGTCCAAACACAAGCAGATACACTGGAGAAAGCAGCGCATCCTAGGGTTAGTTTGGTGGGTAGCCCCAGGAGGGGTGTGGGCGACACACCATGCACACAGCAAACCAAGGCAAATACCCTTGTTGTTCTTCAGAACAGGCTGCTTGGCAGAGGGGGTTGGGGCAGGGATCCCAGCAGGTTTGGGGGTGGGCATGTTGACGAGGACCGACTGGAAAGGCAGTCCCCCTGAGATTGGTTCCGGGGGAATCAGAGGTGGCAGCTCATCCTCATCAGCAGGGGCTGAGGGCTTACAGGGTGATTCCAGCACCAGCCCAGGTGAGGACGGCAGAAACTGCTGTTTAGGAAGCAGAGGGGGAACTGGGGAGGGAGCGAGAGGCAGAGAGACTGATGGGGTGGGTGCTGGAGGGATGGATGCTGATCCAGCTTTAGAAAGGACCTTCTCAGAGGAAACTGTTGCTAGAGGAGTAGATGTCACAGACTCAAGAGGAAGAGTCAAAGGGCTCTTTGGGGAATGGGCAGAATCTTTGCTTTTTAATGGAGAAACAGGGTGGGTTTTGGGAGCCTCTGAAGAGACTTTCTGAGCAGAGACTGTCAACGGGGCTGGAGCCATTGTAGGAAGGGGTCCTTTAGTACCATTCTTAGCTGAAGGACCTGGGCACACAGGAGGTGAAGTAGCAGAACTCTTCTTGGCCAGTGGACCTTTCTCAGAGGGAGCTGTGACAGCTGGTATACTTTCTGGAGCTGGGGCAACAAGTCCTGCTTTGAGAGCTGTGGAGCCTTTCTTTACTGGTAGGCCTTTAGAAGCCAGAGGGGCAATGGACCCCAGGGGGCATGTGACTGAAACTGGGGAGGTAGGGGCCTCTTTGGGTGAGGGAGGACTCTCAGATGAGGGAGTGGGGGCACCTTTGGATGAGGTAACCGGGGCTCTCTTGGGGGATGGAGCTGCTGAGTTCCCTTTCCAGGCTAGGGCTGCCAGACACTCTTTGGGGTAGGAAGGAGTCACAGCTGGGGGAGTGGATGGCCCCTTGGGAGATGGGGTTCCTGGAGCCCCTCTGGGGGTTGGAGTTTCCAGAGACTCTTTGGGGGAAGGAGTCACAGCTGAGGGAGTAAGGGACCCTTTGAGAGATGGGGCACCTGGAGCTTTTTTTGAGGAAAGAGCCACAGCTGGGGGAGTGGAAGTCTCTTTAGGGAATAGGGTTGCTGGGCCCCCTTTGGGGGAGGGAGAAGCCACAGGTGGGGCAGTAGGGGTCCCTTTGGGAGGTGGAGTAGCTGGGGCTCTGTTGGGGGCTGGAGTTGCTTGAGACTCTTTGGGGGAGGGAGGAGCTCCAGTTGGGGGAGTGGAAGTCTCTTTAGAGGATGGGGTTGTTTGGCCCCCTTTAGGAGATGGAGTTGCTGGAGCTCTTTTGGGGGCTGGACTTGCTTGGGACTTTTGGGGGGAGGGAGGAGCCACAGCTGGAGGAGTGGAGGCCCCTTTGGGAGGTGGGGTAGCTGGGGCTCTTTTGGGGACTGGAGTTGCTTGAGACTCTTTGGGGGAAGGAGCCACAGCTGGGGGAGTAGAAGTCTCTTTAGGGGATGGGGTTGCTTGGCCCCCTTTGAGAGATGAAGTTGCTGGAGTTCTTTTGGGGGCTGGAGTTGCTTGGGACTCTTTGGAAGAGAAAGGAGCCATAACTTGGGGGGTGGAGGCCCCTCTGGGAGGTTGGGTAGCTGGGGACTCTTTGGGGGAGGAAGGAGTCATAGCTGGGAGAATGGAGGTCTCTTTAGCAGATGGGGTTGCTGGGCCCCCTTTGGGGGAGGGAGGAGCTATAGATGGGGGAGTGGGGGGAGCCACAGCTGGGGAAGTGGAGGTCTCTTTAGGGGATGGGGTTGCTGGGCCCCCTTTGGGAGATGGAGTAGCCACAGCTGGGGCTCTTTTGGGAGATTGGGTAGCTGGGCATTCTTTGGGGGAGGAAGGAGCCACAGCTGGGGGAGTGGAGGTCTCTTTAGGGGATGGGGTTGCTGGGCCCCCTTTGGGGGAGGGAAGAACCACAGCTGGGGCTCTTTTGGGAGACTGGGTAGCTGGGCACTCTTTGGGGGAGGAAGGAGCCACAGCTGGGGGAATGGAGGTCTCTTTAGGGGATGGGGTAGCTGGGCCTCCTTTGGGAGACTGGGTAGCCGGGGACTCTTTGGGGGAGGGAGGAGTCACAGGTGGGGAAGCAGAAGTCTCTTTAGGGGCTGGGGTTGCTGGGCCCCCTTTGGGAGTGGGAGGAGCCACAGCTGGGGCAGTGGGGGTCCCTTTGGGAGATGGAGTAGGCACAGCTTGGGAGGTGGGGGCCCCTCTGGGAGGTTGGGTAGATGGGGACTTTTTGGGGGAGGAAGGAGTCATAGCTGGGGGAGTGGAGGCTTCTTTAGGGGATGGGGTTGCTGTGCCTCCTTTGGGAGGTGGAGTCATTGGGGTTCTTTTGGGGGCTGGAGTTGCCTGAAACCCTTTGGGGGAGGGAGGAGTCACAGCTGGGGGAGTGGAAGTCTCTTTAGGGAATGGGGTTGCTTGGCCCCCTTTGGGGGAGGGAGGAGCCACAGGTGGGCCAGTGAGGGTCTCTTTGGGAGATGGAGTAGCTGGGGCTCTTCTTGGGGCTGGAGTTGCTTTGGACTCTTTGGGAGAGGGAGGGTCTACAGCTTGGGGGTTGGGAGTCCCTATGGGGGAGGAAGGAGTCATTCCTGGAGTGGAGGACTCTTTAGGAGATGGAGCTGCTGGGTCCCCTTTGGGGGATGAAGGAGCCACAGCTGAGGCAGTGGGGGTCCCTTTGGGAGATGGAGTAGCTGGGGCTCTTTTGGGGGCTGGAGCTGCTTGTGACTTTTTGGAGGATGAGGTTGCTGGGGCGCCTTTGGGGGAGGAAGGAACCATAGCTGGGGGAGTGAAGGCCTCTTTAGGAGGTGGGGTATCTGGGGTCTCTTTGGAGGAAAGAGTGGGGGAAGGCTTCTTGGCCAGTGACCCTTTAGGGACTTGAAAAGAAAGATTGGCCTCTGGAAGAAAGGAAGCTTCAACTGGACAAATAGGGGAGGAGTGATTTCCAGCAGGAATAGTAGGGATAGCAGGAACACTTTTCGAAAGAGGAGAAAGAGTTAAGGTAGTAGAAGGAGCTGAACCCTTCTTGGATGGACGTCTTTTAGTTTGAGGAGACACACTAGTCCCTAAAGGAGATGGAGAGTCAGCTAAGTAAGTTCCTTTCAAAGATGCATTAACAGAAGCACAAGCACCAGAGTCCTTGGTTGGGTGCCCTTCAGGAGAGGAAGCCACAGGTGCCAATGCTGAGGTATGAGAAATACCGTGAACTTTCTTTGCACCTTGAGGATGAAGAGAGGGAAAGGGCTCAGACTCGGGAATTTCAGGGGCTAGTACCATGGAAGCTGGAAAAGCAGAAACATTCTGGGGGGATAAAGTCACAGCTGGAGCCACAGGGCAATTTTCAGACACTGGAGGAACCACAGGTAAAGTAAGAGTGGAACTACCCTTATCTGGATGGCTTTTATGAGATAAAGAGACATCTAGAAAAGGGCTGGCTGTAGTGGCAGGAGTGGAGGTACCTTTGGTAACTGCAGGAGCCACCTCCGCAGTAGCAACACGTTCCAGAGGAAATGTAGCTATGGTTGGGGTGGTGAGAGAACTTTGGAGAGGCAAAATACTGGGGTCTGTCTTGATTATAGAGGCTGGGGAGTTAACACCCAGAGGAGAGGGAGCAGTACTTGCTGACATAACTACAGGGAGAGGCTCTACAAGGCTTTTCTTTGCTAAGGAGGCTTCAGGAGAAAGAGCTATCTCCAGAGATGATGATATACTTTGGGGAGAGGGGGGATTTTTAGGGGTTGCCAGGACTAATGGTATTAGAGTAGAGTCTTTCTTGGTAGGGAGTCCTGCCTGTTCTGGTGAATCAGGGGCTCCAAGAGGAGAGGGAAGTTCAGTTTGGATATTTCCTTGTTTTGGTAACTTTACCAATTCTGATGTAGGGAGACCTTTGGGGTTCTCAGAGACTGACAGAGGAGGGGGGCCTGGTATTCCCAGAGGGGTTACTTGAGGAGTAGAAAGCTCTTTGGGAGCCCCAGGAGCCATAACCAAGGCAGTACGGGAAGCTGAGTCCTTACTACTTATGGGACCGGATGAAACTGGAGGAGACATACAAGTAGCTACCTCAAGGGTGGTAGGTGTTGTAGAGATTGTAGAGGGGTTAGTCATACCGAATGGGATGGTTCCAACAGAAGAAACAGGAGCTTCTTTCAAGCTCGGACTCCCTGGAGGAGGAATTTGGGTCACCAAAGGCTGATGAGGAGTGGCATTAGGAGGGCCTTTCAGAATGAGACAGGCTGTAGGAGATAATGGAGGAGAGGTGGCTATGTTTGATGAGCCAGAAGGACTGAAGGAAGCTATGCCAGTGACAGCAGGGGGGTCTTTCTCAATAGAAGGAGCCAGTGGGGAAGCTGGAGCCCCTGCTGTAGGAGCCACCTCATTTCTGGAAGGAAGTGGAGGAATTACAGATCTCTGAGAAGGGTAAGAGGCCCCAATGGGAGAATGAGCTGCAGAAATGGCATCCACTTTAGGATCTGACAGAACATTAGGACTTGTTTGACCTAAGGGTCGAATAGGAGAATCAAGAGAACCCTGATGTAAAGATGCTAGATGGGAGCCCGGAGAAGTGAGGAAAACTGGAGGGACGCTGGGAGCCACAGATACAGACTGGGTTGAAAGAGGTAATGTAGCAGGTGAATTAAGGGGTCCCTTTAGGCTGAGACTTTCAGGTTTTTGTGGAGAAGTCAGAGCTGAGGAAACAGGGATGCCTTTGAACGGAGGGGGAGTGATGGCTGGGGGAGTGGTGGGTGGCATTTGAGGACATGCGGCTGCTCCAGACTGAACAGAGGCCAAGGGAGTTCCAAGATGGAAAGGAACAGCACTGACTATACCTGGAGGGATAGGGGTGCCTTTTAGATTAGGGCCTACTTGCACAGGAGTTTGTATAGAAGAGGTCTTTTGTTCTGAGGAAACAATGGGAATTGACAGAGATGTTACTGACCCTGACTCAGCCCCAGCAATCAAAGGAGGTGAATTAAGAGGGTTAAGTGCATAAGCAGAGCTCTTTTGAACTGAATGGGGAGCCAAGGCCACCAGAGCCAAGGGAGCTGAAGAGGAATGGACACCTTTCACAGCTGGAGTTATCATGGGAGAGGCCAGAGCTAAGGCAGCTGGGGAGATGGGAGGCCCTATTAGGTTCGGTAGGAAAACTGGGGTGTCAGTGGGGGAAGGGGCAACTCCCAAAGGAAGGGTTGTTCCAGAGGATGACTGCGGAAAAGGAGCTTCAAAGGGGGTTGAGACAACACTAGAGGGAGGAAGGAATGGGGAAGGCTGACTAGGGGTTGCCAGAGGGCATTGTTGGGGGGCCAGGGAGCAAGGAGGGGGAAGGGTAGATTCAGGCTGCCCTAAGGCAGCAGTGACACTCAAGGCTGAAGACACAGGAAGCACAGCTGGAGGAGAAAAGCAAAAAAGGGGATAAAGAAGGAAAGGGAAGGAAAAAAACAAAGGTGAGTTATGCAGCCCAAGTTGGTACAACATGCCTCACAGGAAACATGGAATTTTAAATCCGAGGATGAAAGTCACCGCACAGGATTAGACAAAGGTGACAGGCAACAGCAACCTTCCCCAAATATACTTCAGTGGTCGATTAAAAATACATCCCTCTCCCCATCTCCCACATTTCCCAAGTTCTACCTGCCCGCCGACAAGCAAACTATTTTAAGGTGGAGATAATAGTCTAAGCAGCCTATTAATCTCTAAATGGGGAGCACAGGCCTAGGAGTGGGTTGGGAACAGCATGCTTTCCACCCTTTCTCAGATGTGCCCTCCCTTCCCTCCTTGAATGAACCCAAAGTCTTTCTTACAGGCTATAGAATACCAGTAGAATAGATGTTCTACTGTCAAGGATCACGAACTAACTGAAACAGATACTGAAAATTGGAACAAGGCAGGCAGTGAGTGGTGATAATGATGGGGAGCCAGACTGAATGAAAACAAACAACCAAAACAAAAACAAGAAACAACCCTCCTCTCACCCCTGCTACAAACCAAGTCTTTATATATATGCTCAGGCTTTCACTAGGTCAAGAAAAACCTGACTCTTAGAATAAAGTTTTAAGATGGTGGTGTTGACATACAATTCGTGTGAAGTATTAAATATTAAGTCACTTTGCCTCCCTATGCCTCAGTTTACCTACTGACCCAAAATAAACAAGCAAAAACCAACCACAAATGGGTTGTACTTCATAATGCCCACACACTGTCCTAGGTATTGTTAGCTCTTCAGACATCAATTTAAGATGAATTAGACTGCTAGGTAGAGAGCTTAGTCATAAGGGTAGGGGCTGTATTATGAAGCTGTAGGCCAACTTGTTAAACCAGACTGTGGTTCTATTTTGGAAGTAGGGAATTGGAGTGGAGAATACATTGGCTCTCCACCCCTTAATCTGGATAAGTATGTCATTCTGCCAAAATAGACCAATGTTCAGCACTACAGTAAAGCTCAGTAAGATTTTCTGAATGATAAAAACTCAATTTATTCAATCACTAACTCTAAAATTGTTAAGAGTATCCAACTCCAGAAAGGACAGGTGGCTCAACCAGTTCTTCCTGGAGAGTTGGTAGGTCACAATCTTGTGATTACAGGGCAAATGCCTCCAAACATATGAATCAGAATTTTAATCTTAGAATGTTTTCCTCGACTAGACTTCAAGATGGGTTAAAGCCCAATTTACTTGCTTTAGACACCATAACCAATTCCTTGGGCTTGTTTTCACATTCGTTATAACAACTACCTAATTATAGAAAAAATTCAGTGTTTTATCACTGGCCCTCCCTTAATATTACTAAACCTATGGTGCAAGCTCTAACTATTCAGAAATAAGCTTAACAGCACTAAGGAAGACTTCAGAAGCAAACGGCATGAGGCATGAAACAAATCCATCTAAATTTCAGTCTCCACGTTTGTAAAATCAAGTTGTTCAATAAGGTTTTGGTTAGCACTGAATTATAGGATCTTTAGAGATCAGTCCTTTATTTTCTCTTTCCATTAAGTCCCCTGTACTTCAAGGATTTCATATAGCTTGTTCACTAGCTTAGAGGCCCCCTCCTTTTTCTTTTCTAGCAGCTGTATTAATCCCTTCAGCTGCTAAAATCAGACAGGTGGGGAGAGAGAACCTCAATGCTTTCAACTATAAACAACTCTATTTTAATTCCAGAAGGGGAAAGGAATTGCTTAAGTGACAGGTGGAGTTAAAAAAAAAACAAAAACGTTTATAGTAAGAAAAAGTGAGTATGGAAGTTACAGCCTGAAGATTCTCTTCATTTATTTCAGCACAACTGACACAGCAAGAACATCATTAAATATTTTTTCACTACACCCTCTCAAGTTTTCTAGAGAAGTATTTTAACTAGAATTTGAAACCTGCCTTTATATACTATGTTTATATCCATTAATTTCAAAGCTGAAGAGCAGTCAAAGTTAAACTTTATTTCAATCTTGGGTTCCGGGCAAGCTGTTGATTCCAGCACACTATAAACATCTTAGCACCAACCCATAAAATAAGTGAACCAACCCAGCAGGGCCCTGCGGCCCAGTAGGACACATTTACCACCAGCACACATCTCATCCAGACATGTGATGAAGGCACAATGCCAAGCTCTGCCATCTAAAACCTTGATGCAACTTGCTGACTGCATCTTCACAAAGCTCAGGTCTCCTTGGCCTGCAAGTGTGTCACCTAGTTCTAATAGGTAAGAATCACTGAGCTCAGTTTTACTGTGTGAGTTGAGGGCTCCCCAGCACAAACTGTGCCATAATCTACAACACAGGCCTGGGAACTTTTTATGTTCTCGGATCTTCAATATACTGTTTATAGTCCATTCCTTAATGAAGTCCCTCCAGGACCGCAGTTAGTATCACGGATTCTCCTCCTTGGTAAAGCTACAGCCATCTTTAATGAGTTAACTCTGAAAAAATCAAGGTTATTCCCTTTGCCATTTTACCCACCAAATGGTCTTAGGGTCAGTCTTACAATTTTAATGAACAGTAAGGGACTAGGGGAACCTACCTGTCTCAGCCTGGGGCTGTGGCAACTCCTGCTCTGTAGCAGGGACGGTTTCTGTGGCTTCACCAGGCATTTCTGAAGGGAATAAAAAGGAGGCCTGAATTGACTGGGATCCGTTCTGCTGCCCGACCCAGAGTCAAATATTCTTAAAAACTCTGCGAAGGGCTGTTAAGAAAAAAAAAAAAAAAAAAAAAAATTACGAGGATGTTTCAGGGCAATCCTCCCCAAAGCAGCTGGCAATAGGTAAGAAATAAGGCGTGACCCTCAGATCTCGGATCAAGCGAATCACCTTCTACCTCTCTTTACTCCGCAGAGAACGAACCTTCAGTGCCCAAGGGGTTCCTTTCACTCTACACCCCAAATCCCACAGAGTCAACACTCAGCACTGCGTTCTCAACCCCAGGGAGAGGATCCTGGTCTGGCCCCCGACCGCGGGTGACTTCAGACGCTACCCTGAACCACCTCCTACACTCACGCCGCCTGGGCTGGGACCACCAGGTCTCCCGTTTGCCGAACTTTCGGGAACCAGGAGGGGAAAGAGGGTGCCTAAAGTCCCAACATTTGCTTGTCACAATTAAGAACGGCGTGTGTGTGTGTGCGCGCGCGCGGGGGTGGGGGTGTTCCAAGGCTGTGACCCCCTTAACCTCCTTTGGGTTCTCGTGAAGCCGTTCCCAACCCCAGACGCACTCCGCTTCCGCCCCGCAAACCGCAACGGCTCTATGTTGCCAGCCGCGGCCTCCAGGCGCGGCAGGCGGCCCTTCTGCCCTGCTTTTGCCAGGACATCAACCGCAGACCCCATTTTGTCCGGAGGCCCCAAGGCCACACGTCCCAGGGCCAAGTAGGAACCCAGCAGCCCCATAAAGCCTCCAACTCCCCTTAGCTCCTAGACTCTGGGGCGGTTTAGTCCGCAAGAAAGGAGGATGGCTGCAGATAGAGAGTTGCGGTGAAGACAGGACTTACTGTGCGGGGAACGCGGAACCAAGATGGCGGCAGAAAGAGAGCGAGCGAGAGCGTGACCCACGCCTGTTGCAGAAGGAAGCCTGGCGGAGGGGGCGGGACCAGGATCCGATTCCGGGTCAGGAGCTGCAGGCAGTCACTTCCTTTGAGTGACCCGTCCTACTGTTCCCGGCCGGGGGTGGTGACGAGGTCTAAATAAGGGTAAGAATTCGGAACAGGACGTGTTGGCTTGGCAGGAACCTTAACCTCTAGCCATGCACTCCTTAGATAGCCGACCCTTTCCCGTCCCCTGAGTCGAGGCATTTTTGACACCCGAAAGGAAAGTGTAGTGAGAGAAGCAACCTCTGCCCTCTGGTCAGTAAAGTAGCCACAGCGGTATTATAGTGATTTTTTGATTTCCCTTTTTCAACTAATGCAGGGAAATAGGAGATACTAAATAATACCGAACGCCACAGATTGTAGTCACATCAGTGTAAGGTAGCAGTGACTGAGGTTAACCCTCAATTATTTTATTTTTGGAATACACAATTTAGATCGATGTTGGAACTATTAGATTACACTCCTCAGAGAAAAGCACATAGGCATATATACAATTCTTTTTGCCTGCTGTTTTGGGCAAATAGATATCCTGAAACTCATCCATGCTAGTAGTCCCAGACCCTAAATTAAGAACTCTTGCTTTACACAGTAAGATTACTGAGAGTAGAATGTAAATTCAGTGGTTTGTTAATGAAAAGGCCATGGGTCCTGATCCCCTTGCCCTCTCAACCCTACAAAAAGACTCAACAAATACATTACCCAAACTAGCAGAACTATTTGAACTAAAGGCTTTAGGACAATTGTGGCTGCTTTTTAAGGGAAGCAGTGACGTTATGCTCTAAAAGCTATTTTGAAGTGAAGATTAGTGATTAGGATTAAATGAAATAGTGGAGTTTATCAGGAATGAGAAATTCTGAAAATTTTTTCAGATAGGGGAGGCAATATTGTGGAATGATTAAGAACATGAATTCTGTAGGGATGCCTGGCTTGTTCAGTTGGAAGTGCATGCAACTCTTGATCTCAGGTTCATGAGTTCAAGCCCTATGTTGGGTGTAGAGATCAGTTAAATAAACTTAAAACTCCCCCTCCCCCCAACATGGACTCTAGCTATATTTGTCTGAATCACAGCTTTGTCACCTCATAGTGACTTTGGGCAATTTAATTAACCAGTTTGTGCCTCAGTTTCCCCATCTAAAAATGGGGATATAGTAGCTACTTGATAGGATTGTTAGGAAGATTAGGTAATATATGTATATTACTTGGAAAGTGCTTACTATTATATTTTCTAAGTAAATGTGCAATCTGGAAGATTTGTCAGCACAGTCCATTTAACTTCAGAAGAAAGAGCCAGCAATAGCCAATCATCTTCATAGACAAGTAAAGCTATTTTGACCATTTCACTTTCTTTACCATCAAGCCCACTGACTCTTCTCTCTATTGTTAATGACTAAGGAAGGATGTATTTTCTTTCTTTGGATTTCTTTATAAATTGGGCAAGTTTGGAGATAGAAGTCGGTTCTGTGACCTTTGTTTCTACAATTCTCATAAATGAATGAGTTGGTAAAATCAGAGAATAGGGAAGTCAATGGTCTTTGAGCATGTTTCTGCTGTCTTCAAGAACCAAATATTTATTTTGAAAAAAAAAAGGACTTAATTTTTTAAAAATTAAGTTTTTATTTAAATTCCAGTTAGCATACAGTGTAAAAACATTTATTTTTTTGAAAGATTTTATTTATTTGACAGAGAGACAGAGAGAGAGGGAACACGAGCAGGGGTGGGAGAGGGAGAAGCAGGCTTCCCGCTGAGCAAGGAGCCCAACTTGGGGCTCAATCCCAGAGCCCTGGGATCACAACCAGAGCTGAAGGCAGACACTCAATGACTGAGCTACCCAGGTGCCCCAAAACATTTATTCTTTTACATGAGTACAATATATTAAGCTTTATCTAAGAGCTTAAATAGTATAGCATTAAAATACTTTAATGGTAGGCATATTGGAAGCTTGAAACATATCTTTTTGAAAGCATAATACCAATCTTTATACTCTGGTTCTGAGTTCTTAAGGTAGACTGAGTCCTTAGTAATTTTGTATTCAGAAATTTTAACTGACCCACTGTTTTCCAAACCTAAAAACTGAACAATACATAGTAAATAGAGGCTCAAATGAGGAATTTTGCACAGTGGTCTTTAATGTTTTTTTTTTTTTTTTAAGATTTTATTTATTTATTTGATAGAGAGATAGCACAAGTAAGCAGAGCAGCAGGCAGAGAGAGAAGCAGGCTCTCTGCTGAGCAGGAAGCCCGATGTGGGGCTTGATCCCAGGACCCTGGAACCATGACCTGAGCCGAAGGCAGCTGCTTAACCAGTTGAGCCACCCAGGCGCCCCATGGTCTTCAATGTTTTTTCATAAAAAATTAGAAAAGAGAAGGAAATGTAAGGCAGTGTTGACTGCATTGTAAAGTGTTATATATATATAAACCAAAAGATTAAAAAAAAGACTGTATGGCTTAAGAGAAAACAATGTTAAAGGAAACGCAAAGGAAGGAAAATAAAATCATAGAAAGCACCAACCTGATAGCTTGACTTCTCAGTGTTTCTCAGAAGATGGACTATAGGGGTGCCTGGGTGGCTCAGTGGGTTAAAGCCTCTGCTTTCGGCTCAGGTCATGATTCCAGGGTCCTGGGATCGAGTCCCACATCAGGCTCTCTGCTCAGCAGGGAGCCTGCTTCCTCCTGTCTCTCTCTCTGCCTGCCTCTCTGCCTACTTGTGATCTCTGTCAAATAAATAAATAAAATTAATAAAAAAAAAAAGAAAAAAAGAAAAAGAAGATGGACTATATTCCAGAATGACTGTTTTGTTTAGACTGGTTGTAAAACTAGGCAAAAGAAATCTGACACTTCCAGAAAAAACAAAAACAAAAACAAACCAACTTCTGGAAGAAACAAAACCTTTAAAATTAAGTATCTGGATATGTAGGAAGGGAAGTGTTTTGACAAATAAAACAGGTTTTATGTTGGTGAAATTGGTTATTCTAAGCTGCTGCTTTATGGTGCAGACTAACCCAATTGTTCTCTGAGGAAAAAAGTCAGGAGCTACAAATGCAACAGTTGTAAAAAGTACTCTACTGGGGCGCCTGGGTGGCTCAGTGGGTTAAGGCCTCTGCCTTTAGCTCAGGTCATGATCCCAGGGTCCTGGGATTGAGCCCCGAGTCAGGCTCTTTGCTCTGCATGGGGCCTGCTTCCTCCGCTCTCTCTGCCTGCCTCTCTGACTACTTGTGATCTCTGTCTGTCAAATAAATAAATAAAATCTTAAAAAAAAAAAAAAAGTACTCTACTATCCCCTATTGTAATCTAGTAACTCATAAACTCATATGTTTTGAAATGAAGTTTGGTATGTTTAGATGCCCAGTTTAAAATGATTTTTAAGGGGTGCCTGGGTGGCTCAGTGGGTTAAGCCTCTGCCTTCAGCTCAGGTCATGATCTCAGGGTCCTGGGCTCTCTGCTCAGCGGGGAGCCTGCTTCCCCCCGCCCCCCGCCTGGTTGGGATCTCTCTCTTTCTGTTAAATGAATAAATAAAATATTAAAAAAAAAAAAATGATTTTTAAGGGGTGCTTGGGTGGCTCAGTGGGTTAAAGCCTCTGCCTTCAGCTCAGCCTTCATGATCCCAGGGTCTTTGGACTGAGCCCAGCATTGGGCTCTCTGCTCAGCGGGGAGCCTGCTTCTCCGTACCCCACCCCCGCCTCTTTGCCTACTTGTGATCTGTCAAAAAAAAAAAAAAAAAAAAAAAGATTTTTAAAAGACAGGCAGTGGTGTGTGGCCTGACCAATAAAAATATCAGTAAAATTAGAAGTGACAGAATACACACTTCAGGTATAAATGTCTAAGACTTAAGGACAAAGCTCTCACATACCTACAGTATTCAGTCCAGAAATAAGAAAGCTATATCCAGTGAGCTGAGATTAAAGTTTTGGGCATATTACTGCTCACTTGCCTCTACATATGGCAACTGGTAGAAGTATACCAAAATATACATGGCAACTGGTAAAAGGTATATCAAAAATCTTAGAATTATCTTTGTATAATTAGTTTTTAATATTTTTTCATTATTTTAAATTTTTATCTTTTTAAAAGATTTTATTTATTTATTTGACAGAGAGAGATCACAAGTAGGCAGAAAGGCAGGCAGAGAAAGAGGGGGAAGCAGGCTCCCTGCTGGGCAGAGAGCCCGATGCGGGGCTCGATCCCAGGACCCTGAGATCATGACCTGAGCCGAAGGCAGAGGCTTAACCCACTGAACCACCCAGGTGCCCCATTAGTTGTTTTTTTTTTTTTTTTTAAAGATTTTATTTATTTTTGAGAGCACCCACAAGTAGGGGAGCAGCAGGCAGAGATCGAGAAACAGGCTCTCCACTGGAGCAGGGAACCCAGGACCCTGGGATTATAACCTGAACTGATGGCAGCTGCTTAACTGACTGAGCCACCCAGGCACCCATATAATATTAACTTTTACAAAATATATCTGCAATTCACTTATTCCTTCCATTATTGCTGCTTGCAGAAACCTGGACACTCTCCTTTGGTGGCCTCAGGAATCTTTTCAACACAATAATTTTTCAAGAAAAGGAAATTTGGGAGGTGCCTGGGTAGCTCAGTCTGTTGAGCATCAGTCTTTGGCTCAGGTCATGATCCCAGTGTCCTGGGATTGAGGCCCTCATGGAGTCCCCTGCTCAGTGGGGAGCCTGTTTCTCCCTCTCCCTCTGCCTGTTGCTCTGGCTACTTATGCTCTTTCTGTCAAGTGAAAAAAAGAAAGGAAAGGAAATGAAATGAAATTTTGCTTTGAGCATTAAGACACATTATGGTTCTGTAATATTTATTAAATTGCTCTTGATGTATTTGATTTTTTTAAGATTTTATTTTTATTTATTTATTTGAAAGAGAGAGAGAGAGAGAGAGAGAATGCATGAGTGGGGGGGAGGGGCAGAGGGAGAGGGAGACACAGATTATCCACTGAGCAGGGAGCCTGACTTGGGACTTGATCTCAGGACCCTGGGATCATGACCCTAGCTGAACGCAGACACCCAGCCGATTAAGCCATCCAGGCACCTGAAGTATTTGATTCTTTTCTTTTTAATTTTTAAAAATTTTTAAAAGATACTTATTTATTTATTTGACAGACAGAGAAAACAAGCAGGCAGAGAGGCAGGCAGAGAGAGGAGGGGAAGCAGGCTCCCAGCCGAGCAGAGAGCCCCATGCGGGGCTTGATCCCAGGATACTGGGATCATGACCTGAGCCGAAGGCAGAGGCTTTAACCCACTGAGCCACCCAGGCACCCCAAAGTATTTGATTCTTCTTTTTTTTTTTTTAAAGATTTTATTTATTTGACAGAGAGAGATCACAAGTAGGCAGAGAGGCAGGCAGAGAGAGAGAGAGGAGGAAGCAGGCTCCCCGCTGAGCAGAGAGCCCGATGTGGGGCTCGATCCCAGGACCCTGGGATCATGACCCGAGCCAAAAGCAGAGGCTTTAACCCATTGAGCCACCCAGGCGCCCCCAAAGTATTTGATTCTTGAAGCTAGAAGATATCTACATTGGTTTGAGGAGAGTTGTTATCTTCAGAAGTCTTTCTGTAAATCTGGAATAGAATAGATTGTTATCAAAGAGATAGTAAAGGAAGACAAGACAAATCCCATTTATTTTCACATTCTGATTTGCTTAATGCTTCTATTAAATTCACATCATGCATAAAGATTTGCTTTCACTTTTGCTGAAGCCCACATTATAGGGTGAACTAGTACAGAACAAGAGTACAAAGGACTTAATATAGCCAGTTGGAATGGCAGGTTCATTGAGGCTTTCCAAGTTCAGAGTCATCACTGTTCATTCAGTAAGCACATATTTGAGTGTCTACTATGAGTTCAGCATTATCTTGAGCACTACTCTTTAACCATCATGTGTATTATTAAAAAATAAAGTGGAAAGGAATTTTGTATTTCTATTAACACTACTACAGTTTTCCATGATATTGATCGATTTCCTGAATAACATTTACTGCTGATTTCTTTCATTTTGGCTTACACATATGTTTGGGTCTCTCTTATTCAAAGACACTGCTGTCCTCTTAGTATCTCCCTTTAGTCCCAATATGCAACATGATTTTATTAGTTCTCTACTGCAGTTGACACTTGATAATCTCCTTGAAAATTTCCTTTCCTTGGCTTCTGTGACACTTTTAATTTCCTTTTTCATCTCTCTACTTCCAGATCATTACCAATTCTCAAGGATGGCTCTGGTATTTGCTCCTTTTGGAGATATCCAGTACCAGTGTCCTAATGGTAATAGGCCAACTGGCCTCTTGGTCTATTTTATCCCCAACCTCTCCCCAGACACATTGTTGCTAGTTTTATTTTGCTAGATAAAACTATAAATCATAGTACTCCATTCCTCAAAAACCCTTACTAGATTCGCTGTCTGCTAGTTTTATTTTGCTAGATAAAACTATAAATCATGGTACTCCATTCCTCAAAAACCTTTACTAGATTCCCTATCCCTACTGAATTAAGCCCAGATTCTCAAGACCGGACTTCAAAGGCCATCTATATCCTGGATTCAGTCTGCTTCTTCAGATTTCTATCCCATCAATTCCTGCTGCAACTTTTTTTTTTTTTTTTAGTAATTTTTAAATTTTTAAAAAAATTAACATATAATGTATTATTAGCCCCAGGGGTACAGATCTGTGAATTGCCAGGTTTACAACTTCACAGCACTCACCATAGCACATACCCTCCCCAATGTCCATAACCCCACCATCCTCTCCCTACCCCCACTCCCCCCGCCCCACAACCCTCTGTTTTGTGACATTAAGAGTCTTTTTTGGTTTGTCTCCCTCCTGATCCCATCTTGTTTCATTTATTCTTTTCCTACCCCCAGGCCCCCCACGTTGCATCTCCACTTCCTCATAACAGGGAGATCATATGATAGTTGTCTTCCTCCGACTAACTTATTTCACTAAGCATAATAGTTCCATCTACTATTATAGTTTCCTCTAGTTCCATCCATGCCTGATGCATCTTTTTCCAGATTAGCTGTATGACTTGAAGGGCTCTGGAGTGACCTGATGGTTTCCTATCTAATGCCTTTGCCATTTCTTCAAGAATGAACAACCTGTCCCCCTTTTCCATTCCTGTACCCTTATCAAATCTCTGTTTGTAGAAATCCTATGCATACCTCAAGGCATGGTATATTGGCATTGGGAAATAGAACCTGTATAGCCCCTCGCTGTAAAGAGTTCAAATACCACTCTTTTCATATGAAATCTTCTCAGGTTCTTTCAGTCAGATGAGATTTCTTTCTTAGCATTTTATACTTCTTTGTTTTGTATCAGTAGTACTACTTAAGGGCAGGGGGGCATGGTGTGGAATTCATCTTTGTATAATTAATCATTGTTTCCCTCATAGTACCTGATACACAGAAGGTGTCTAATGAGTATCTGCTGAATTGAATTAAGAGAGCTCAATTTTTAAAACACTAAGGATAGTAAGCTAAATCAATAACTTGTTTTAGGAGGGCAAAAGCTACAGCTCTAAAATTTCTCACGTACTAGATGATTAAACTTCCTACACTAAGATCTAAATAGCTAAAAGGGAAAGGTATATAGAGTCTTACCACTCTTCTTAAGAAGTTCTCCTTTTCGGGATTTTTCCAGGTTTTCAAGAAATTGTTCAAAAACTTTTATGTAAGGAGCTAGACTCGTCTTCTTATAATCTAAATTATGAAGGCCATGCATTATAATTAGCATTTTGGAAGCAGAATAACATGAGAGTATAACTTTAAGTTTTTTAAAGAAATTCTCTAGAACAACAATAAGAAAAAGAATTCTCTAGAACAGTGCTGTCCAATATAATGAGAAATATGTAGTTTAAGTACTCTACTAGTGGGGCGCTTGTGTGGCTTAGTTGGTTAAGCATCTGCCCTCCACTCAGGCCATGATCCCTAAATCCTGGGATGGAGCCCCACATTGGACTCCCCACTGTGCAGGAAGCTTGTTTCTTCCTCTCCCTCTGCCTGCCGCTCCCCCTGCTTGTGTGCTCTCTCTCTGTCAAATAAATAAATAAAAATCTTAAAATAAAATAAATACTCTAGTAGTTACCTTAAAAAGGTAAGATTAGTTTTAATATTTTATTTAATCCAATGTATCTAAAATATTATTAATACATAATAAAAATTGAAATATTTTATTGTCTTTCATACTGTTTGAAATCTAGCATTTTGTACTTAAAATACATCTCAATTTAGATGATACATTATCATGAGAAATACTTGATCTATATTTAGATCTCAAATAAATTATAGACAGTATAAAAGTAGGCTCACATATCCAAATTTCCTAAACATACTTAAAAGTTTTCTAATAATTGAATCAAGTATCAGTTTTAAAATTTATCTATTGGGGTGCCTCGGTGGCTCAGTGGGTTGAGCCTCTGCCTTTGGCTCAGGTCATGATCTCAGGGTCCTGGAATCGAGTCCTACATTGGGCTCTCTGCTCAGCAGGGAGCCTGCTTCCCCCCTCTGCCTACTTGTGATCTCTCTCTCTCTGTCAAATAAATAAATAAAAATCTTTAAAAAGCCCCAAACATTAAAAAATTATTTATTTAGAAATATTTTTAAAATTTTAAAAAATATTTATTTTAGAGAGACATCCCTTAAGATTTTATTTTTAAGTAATCGCTATACCCAACATGGGACTTGAGCTCACAACCCTGAGGTCAAGAGTTGCATGTTCTACTGACTGAGGCAGGCACCCCAATCAGTTTTAAAATTTAAATTAATTAAAATTAAATTAAAAAAAAATCAGTTCCTTGTTTATACTAGTCACATTCCAAGTGCTTAACAGCCATATGTGGCTGCTGTATTAAGACAGTACTGCCTGAAAATATCCAAACCACATGTACATATCTACTCAGTAGTCAGGCTTTCTGGTATTAGACCAGCATAATCTATTGCTCTGCATTAAATCCCATACAATATTCTTTTTTTTTTACAAATTGTGGCTTCATTAATAAATAGTTTTACCAACAGAGCAAACATTAAAAATGTCAGGGGCATTCTACCTGGAGACAATCAGAAGTTTATAGTCATAGTGCCTTAAATACAGGTATTTTTTGATTTATATAAAAATTTAAAAATGTACACAACAACAAAAAATTTTAATCTTTTTTCCCCCTAAGACTTTATTTATTTATTTGAGAGAGAGAGAGCAAGCACAAGCAGGGGGAGAGGCAGAGGGAGAAACAGACTCCCCACTGAGCAGGGAGCCTGATTCGGGGCTTAATCCTAGGACCCTGAGATCATGACTTGAGCCAAAGTCAGACACTTAATGACTGAGCCACCCAGACACCCCCACAACAAAATTTTGAATACAGAATCTTAATAATCTATCTATCTGTCTATCTATCTATCTATTTTTTAAGATTTTATTTATTTATTTGACAGAGAGACAGATCACAAGTAGGCAGAGGCAGGCAGAGAGAGAGGGGGAAGCAGGCTCCCTGCTGAGCAGAAAGCGGGATGCGAGGCTCGATCCCAGGACCCTGAGATCATGACCTGAGCCGAAGGCAGGGGCTTAACCCACTGAGCCACCCAGGTGCCCCTTAATCATCTATTTAATTACACAATCTATAATATCCAATAGGGGAGAAAATCTGAGAACAAGATGAGATTTGGATTTCAGTAGTGTGCTATATCTGGATGGAATAGTCCTCATAATAGTTCATTCAAAAGAGTAAAAAAAGAAACTATACTTAAAAAAATTTTAAGGGGCATCTGGGTGGCTTAGTCAGTTTAGTGTCTGCTTTTGGCTCAGGTCATGATCCTGAGATCCTAGGATGGAGCCCTGTGTCATGTTGGGCTCCCTGCTTCTTCTTCTCCCTCTGCCATTCCCCCCCGTTTATGTTCTCTCTCTCTCAAATAAATAAATAAATACAATCTTTAATAAACATTATCTGATGTACTTGGGACTAGAAAAGGAATTTTGATGAGGATATTCAGGATGAATATCTGATTGTGGCAATCATGAAAGTTTCTTATATTTTGTCCTAAACTTTTATATATGAATTTTCTTATAATAATATAAATAATATATAGTAATAATAAAAATAATAAAATAAGTAATAATAAATAATAGTAATAAGTAATAATAAATAATAATATAAAATGTACACCAAGGAAACAGTTTAGTTTGGGATCAGCCCCATAGTACTTAGAACCTTTAATTCAAGATTCTAAGCTCCTTGCTTGTAAGTCTTTTTTTTTTTTTTTTTTAAAGATTTTATTTATTTATTTGTTAGAGAGAGCTAGCGAGCGAACACAGGCAGACAGAGTGGCAGGCAGAGGCAGAGGGAGAAGTAGGCTCCCTGCCAAGCAAGGAACCCGATGTGGGACTCGATCCCAGGACGCTGGGATCATGACCTGAGCCGAAGGCAGCTGCTTAACCAACTGAGCCACCCAGGCGTCCCCCCCCCCTTTTTTTTAAAAAGATTTTATTTATTTGACAGACAGAGATCACAAGTAGGCAGAGAGACAGACAGAGAGAGATAGGGGGAAGCAGGCTCCCCGCTGAGCAGGACCTGGGATCATGACCTGAGCTGAAGGCAGAGGCTTTAACCCACTGAGCCACCCAGGTGCCCCTCCCTCTCCTTGCTTATAAGTCTATGTGTTTATTTCACCATCGTGGAATATGTAACAGGCATTCAATAATTACTTATTTACTAACTACCTATTATATATTAAGTACTCAGCTAAATTCTAAAAAAAGTATAAGCCAAACTCTTTGGTTTTAAGAAGTTTTTAAATGAACTGGAAAAACAAGTCCTATATGTAGTAATAGAAAACAATATATAATTAAAAGACCAAAGAGGCACATGGATAATTATAAGGCCAAAGAATCCACCTGTCAGGGTTGAGCGAGGTGGCTGTGAGGTGGGTCTTAGAAGAAAAAGTTTTAATTAGGGGTGCCTGGGTGGCTCAGTCAGTTAAACATCTGACTTTTGGTTTCCACTCAGGTCATGACCTCAGGGTGGTGAGACTGAGCCCCGCACTGGGCTCCATGCTTTGTGTAAAGTCTGCTTGAGATTCTCTGCCTTTCCCTCTTCTGCCCCTCTCCCTGCTCATGGTTGCACTCTCTCTCTCTCTCAAATAAGTAAATAAAATCTTTAAAAAAGAAAAAGAAAAAAGACATTAGTAGATAGAAGAGAACATTCCAGGATTTGTGAAGAAGGGTGGGAACAGGGGCATCTGGGTGGCTCAGTGGGTAAAGCCTCTGCCTTAGGCTCAGGTCGTGATCTCAGGGTCCTGGGACCGAGCCCTGCATCGGGCTCTCTGCTCATCGAGAAGCCTGCTTCCCCCCCAACTCTCTCTGCCTGCCTCTCTGCCTACTTGTGATCTCCGTCAAATACATAAATAAAGTCTTAAAAAAAAATAAGGGTGGGAACAAATGGTACTAATGTGATAAAGGACAAAGGCTTAAAATTACAGAAACTAAAGTGATCGTAGGGAACTTACACATCACTTATTCCAACCCCCTACCATCTCTAAAGCACCCCTGACTGATGGTTATTAGGCTATTTATGAATACTTGAAATGACAGGCAGTTTAGTTTATTTTTGAATAGTTATATTAGAAAATTTCTCTTTAAAATCTTTGAACAGGGGCAACTGGGTGGTTCAGTTGTTTAAGTGACTGCCTTTGGCTCAGGTCATGATATCAGGGTCCTGGGATGGAGCCCTGCTCAGCGGGGAGCCTGCTTCTCCCTCTCCTGCTTCCCCTGCTTGTGCTTTCTCTCTCTCTATCAAATAAATAAAATCTTTAAAAAATAAAAAAACAAAAATCCCTGAACAAAAGAAAAGATGTTCATCAAGAAACAGTATTTTTAAAAAATTGTGATGTATACATGTTGTTAAAAAGAATAAAATAGTCCTAACAGGTTGGAAAAAATAGCTTTCTGCCCTAATTCTGACCTCTCCATCCTCTTGAATGGCAACCACTTTTTCTTTCTAGCACCTACTTTTAATAGATGAACACTTCCAATGGTTTAGAAATCCAAGACCATTCTTCCTAGGACTGTGGCTTTTTGGGGGGGAGGAGAAGTAGGAAAGGGTCAGAAGGCTAAGATTTTTCCTTAATTCTCAATGTGTTGAAATTTCAAAATGATGTGCCTTGGTGCCAGTCTATTTTCCTATTATGCTGAGCCTTTTCAATAAAGGGCTCATTTCTGCAATGGCTTCCTATATAATTTTGATATATATTTTTTACCTCTCTGTTGTTTTTTCTGAAACTCCCATAGTTAGGTATTAGACCTCCTGAACCATTCTTCTTTTTTTTTTCTTTTAAGATTTTTATTTATTTATTTGACAGATAGAGATCACAAGCAGGCAGAGAGGCAGACAGATAGAAGAGGAAGTAGGCTCCCCGCTGAGCAGAGAGCCAGATGTGGGGCTCAATCCCTAGACCCTGAGATCATGACCTGAGCTGAAGGCAGAGGCTTTAACCCACTGAGCCACCCAGGCGCCCCCCCCACTTTTTAAAAATTTTTATTTATTTGCCAGAGAGAGAGAGAGAGAGAGCGAGAGAGCGAGAGAGCGCATAAACAGGGGGAGTGGCAAGCAAAGGGAGAATCAGGTTCCTGGCTGAGCAAGAAGCCAATGTGGACTCGATCCTAGGACCCTGGGATCATGACCTGAGCCAAAGGCAGATGCTTAACTGACTGAGCCACCCAGGCATCCCCTGAACCATTCTTCTAATTTTCTTTATCTTTTTCCTCCTTAAAATAACAACAAAAAATTTATCTTTTTTTTGTAGTACTTTCTGGAAAATCTTAACTTTTCTTTTCTAGCCCTTCCACTGAATTTTGTATTCTAATGATTATGTTTCTGATTTCTAAGACCTCTTTCTTATTCTCTGAATGTTTCTTTTCATAGCATCCTGATATTGCTTCATGGATACACTGTCTTCTCATATTCTCTGAGGATAGTAATTTTTTTTTTAAAAGATTTTATTTATTTATTTGACAGAGATCACAAGCACGCAGAGAGAGAGGGAGAAGCAGTCTCCCCGCTGAGCAGAGAGCCTGATGCAGGGCTTGATCCCAGGACCCTGAGATCATGACCTGAGCCGAGGGCAGAGGCTTAACCCACTGAGCCCCCAAATACTTTATTTATTTATTTATTTTTAAAAAAGATTTATTTATTTATTTATTTGACAGACAGATCCAAGTGGGCAGAGAGGCAGGCAGAGAGAGAGGAGGAAGCAGGCTCCCTGCTGAACAGAGAGCCCGATGCGGGGCTCGATCCCAGGACCCTGGGATCATGACTTGAGCCGAAACCAGAGGCTTTAACCCACTGAGCCACCCAAGCGCCCCCCCCAAATACTTTATTTTTGAAAAAGATTTACTTATTTATTTGAAAGAGAGATGGGGGGAGGGGCCGAGGGACAGGGACAAGCAGACACCATGCTGAGCACTGAGTCAGATGGAGGGCTCGATCTCATGATTCTTGAGATCATGACCTTAGCCAAAGCCAAGAATCAGATGCCCAACTGACTGAGTGGCCCAGAAGCCCCTCATATACCTTAGGCAGAGTGCTTATAATCAATATAAACATTAATAGTGGAATATACTATGTTTAGGTATTATGTTAGAGCGAGAACAGATGAAGTGATTTTGTTTGTTTTGTCTTTGTTTTATGGAGTGATATTTGAGCTTGGGTTTTGAAAGAAGGTGGCAACATTTGACCAAGAAAGGTCAGTTAGATATCACAGATCTGCACTGTGTTACAATAGTCACTAACCACATGTGGCTACTTAAAATTAAATGAAATTGAAAATCAGGTTTCTCACAATTCAAGTGGAATGTGCCGCATGTGGCTAGTGAGTTCCACACTGGGCAGTGCCATACATTTCTACCACACAGGATGTTCTATTGGTTCTGTAGCTATGGAGTGTTGGTATATGAAGATTTGGCTTCTATTAGCAGGAAGATTTATAAATTTCCCAGCTTCATCAAATTCTTGAACATACAATTCAACTACAGTTTAGATATATATTATTTGTTACTGAGCTGGTTTCAGGATAAACACTGATCCATTCTGGGCTGAATCCAAGGAGGATTAATTATTGGACTGAGAAGATGTCTATGTAAGAAATTTATATTAAAGTGATACTTCAACATACTAACATACCTCTGGTTCTACGTTTGATATCAAATTCGGATTCATTTCCTTCCTTTCCCTCATTATTAATGGAAATGGCATCCAATTCACAGCAGAGAGAGCTACAAATAATAGAATAAGAGAATTTTTAAATAATTTTTTTAACTCTGTACTTGATGTCGGGCTCAAACTCATGACCCCAAGATCAAGAGTCACATGCCCTACCAACTGAACCAGCCACGTGCTCCAGAATTAGAGAATTTTATTCTATTTTTTTTTAAAGTAGTCTCCATGCCCAGTGTGGAACCCAATCCAGGGCATAAACTTATGGCCCACAGATCAAGACCTGAGCTGAGATCAAGAGTTGGACGCTTAAGCAACTGAGTCACCCAAGCACCCGAGAATAAAAATTTTAAAGTTGGTTCTTGGTCAACATTACCCAGTGTATGATAGCACAAGAATCCCACAAAATTTTCTGTGAAAAAACTGTGTGACCAACTAAATTTGGGATATTCTAAAAATCACAATCGCTTCTTGGGAGTTTTCCATGCATAAGAGCATAATAAAAACTGGGAAATCTTGCAGTAAAGAACATTTTATCTGTTAAAATCGTTATTTCCCAAACTTATTTGAACTTGCAATCTTTTTATAAGAGAACAGCAGCTTGTGTTCTGTGGAACTCACTAGGAAATGTTGCTTTACAAAGGCATCATCATATAGTCTCAGAGCAGCTGCCTCTCTGAAAGGGATCTAATTCAATCTACTTCAAATTCAGAGGAATAATCACAAACAAAAAATGAATGATCAATGATCTGGAACATACCTTATAGTTGGAACAGTAAATGGATCAAACTGTTCCACTTTCTGTAAATCAATAGGCACAGAAATACGACCTGTAAGAACCAAAAGTTATAAACTAATGATTGTAAAATACAAAATACAATCCTATGTGTTATTTTGGCTAAAATTTAATCTAAGGCTTAGAAAAAGGGTTAGACTTATCTGTTAGAAACAATAGGTTGAAATTACTTCCCACATTAGCTGTTTTTAATTTCTCTTAAAAACAAAAAAAGTAGGTATGAAAGAATGTTGAGCTATAATCTAGTGCTCTTATTTCTTTTATTTCTATCTCCTTCTTCCTAATATCCCTATATGTAAGGACAGAATGATATCAAATTTAGCGAGTCCTGAAAAATGAAATAGCATAGATATAGTTCATTTCATTAACTTGGTTTATTTGCTGAGATCAGAACAGACACCTATATGTTGGGCATCTTTAGAAAGCATTTTGGAAATAAAATAGACAGCATTATACTTCCCCTTTCACAATATCCACACCTGGGATACCTCATAATTCATTACATCTCAGAAATGAGATAATCAACCTAAAGGATGCCAGGTAAATAACAAGTAAAATAATTAACAGAATTGGGAGTTGTTGTTTGAAGACAGAGTAAAAAGACTACAGCTACTTATGGGAAAAGAATATAATCAAATGTGTATACTTATGAACATAATTATTTACCCAAACTCTGAGTATTAGAAATAAGGGGATACCCACTATAGCTTTAGAGTTAGGTTTAAAAAAATATTAAGAAATATATAATGCAGACTGCATCAAAAACTAATGATGTGGGGTGCCTGGGTGGCTCAGTGGGTTAGTCCTCTGCCTTCAGCTCAGGTCATGATCTCAGAGACCTGGGATCAAGCCCCGCATCCGGCTCTCTGCTCAGCAGGCAGCCTGCTTCCCCCTGTCTCTCTGCCTGCCTCTCTGCCTATTTGTGATCTCTCTCTGTCAAATAAATAAATAAAATCTTAAAAAACAAAAAACAACTAATGATGTATTTTATGGTGACAAATAAATAAATAAATAAATAAACAAACCCACTTTTCAGCCACTGGCTACCCGAACATAATTTAAAAATAATAATCAAATCAAATAAAAAAATTAAATATTAATTCAAAAATGTAAAAATGAAATATATAATGAGCACTGGGTATTATATGGAACTGATGAATCACTGAACTCTACCTCTGAAACTAATAAGACAAATTAAAAAAATACTAAGCTTATTACCAAAAGAAGCTAAAAACACATAGTTGATAGGTTTAGAAAGGGGCTATTCAAATATATGGATTAGAGAATCATTACAGATTATTAAAGGAAACTCGGCAACTTGGGAGAATGGAATGTGTGACAGATACTTTTCTAAGCACTTTACATCTTATTATTATTTTTTATTTATTTTTTAAAAGATTTATTCATTTTAGAGAGACAGAGACAGAGAGCACAAGCAGGGGGAGAAGCAGAGGAAGAGGGAGAAGCAGACTCCCTGCTGAGCCGGGAGCCGGACCTGGGGCTTGATCCCATGATCTAGAGACCATGACCCGGGCCAAACACAGACACCCAACCATCTAAGCCACCCAGGCGCCCCAGCACTTTACATTTTAGATCTTCACAATAACCCAGTGACATAGGTACTATATCATCTCCATTTACAGATGAGGAAACCAAGACACAGAGAATAATTAGCCTAACATCCCACAGTGAATGGTAAAGTTAGACAAAAAAGGACAACTACATACAATTGTATATGTCTCCTGGTTGGATGAAGCAAAGTTTATGTCAATATAGCAACCATTATATTTATTTTAAAGTCAGTTTCAGTCCATCAAAACATATCTAAGAGAAATGTGAAGGAGGAAAGCTAAAACTATGGAAAAAGTACTGAGGGAGGAGGCATAGTGGGAAAAGCACAGAACTTTCAAGTTTTAAGAATTGAATTCTGGGGGCGCCTGCGTGGCTCCGTGGGTTAAAGCCTCTGCCTTCGGCTCAGGTCATGATCCCAGGGTCCTGGGATCGAGCCCTGAATCGGGCTCTCTGCTCAGTGGGGAGCCTGCTCCCCCCCCCCCGCCTGCCTCTCTGCCTACTTGTGATCTCTCTCTGTCAAGTAAATAAATAAAATCTTAAAAAAACAAAAAAAAAAAAAAAAAAGAATTGAATTCTGGGGATGCCTGGGTGGCTCAGTGGGTTAAAGCCTCTGCCTTCAGCTCAGGTCATGATCCCAGGGTCCTGGGATCGAGTCCCACATCGGGCTCTCTGCTCAGCAGGGAGCCTGCTTCCTCTCTCTCTCTCTGCCTGCCTCTCTGCCTGCCTGTGATCTCTGACTGTCAAATAAATAAATAAAATATTAAAAAAAAAAAAAGAAATAATTGAATTCTGTTCCTAGCTCTGACACAATTTGTTTTAAGACTGTGAACAAGTCACATCAACCTCTTGGACCACTGTTTTCTCATCTGTACAATGAGAGCTGTTGTCCTCGGATTTCTAAGTTCCTCTATAGTTCCAACACTAAACCTCAGAAACTCAGAGGAAAATCATTTATGTCATGGAAACTGATCTGGTAGCTACTAGCCAACAATTAAAAAATAATTTAGTTATCAGACATATTCATACCCAGTGACATGCTTACTCAAACAAAAAATAACTCATCTTTCTTTTAGTTTTCTTTACGTTATTTATATTATACCTGTTTTAGGATGAACACTAAAGGGGCTCTTCAGTAAATGATTGATTCCTTTGCTAACATTGATGTCCAGCCGCGGGAAACAGTACTGGAGCATGATCTCCCATTCCAGCCAGGGTCCACATTTGTCATTTTTGGCACCATCCTAAAAGCAGATGAAACTCTAGCATGAGGGTCAGTAGGAACTTTTGAGGATTTCTTTCCGAGGTTAAAAAATCGCTTTCAGTGATATTTAACTTACTAAGCAAAAAAATTAGAATTTAACTAAGAACTACATTATATTTATAATAGAGATTTCAATGGAATATACCTGCGAGCTGATGGCTTTCGTCAAATATTCCCAACGCTGAAGTGAACTGTGATACCTCGGGAAGTTTTGCTGAAGTGTCTCATGAATTGGTGATGAGTCATTAAGGAACACAGTCATTTAGAGCCATTGATGAACAATTTATTTTCAGTATGTATTACCACAAGGATATCAAAAGTTTACTAGAAAGTAATTATTGTTTTCAAAAATGCAAATATTAATTAAATACATATCCTTTAAAAAGTCCCCTGTAAAAATATATACTGATATGACAGAAAGAATGCCAAAATAACCATATACTTTTTTCTTTTTAAGATTTTATTTATTTGGGAGAGAGAGAATGAGAGAGAGAAAGCACGAGAGCAGGGAGGGTCAGAGGGGGAAGCAGACTCCTCCGCTGAGCAGGGAGCCTGACGTGGGACTCGATCCTGGAACTCCAAGACATAACCTGAGCCAAAGGCAGTCACTTAACCAACTGAGCCACCCAGGCGCCCCTTTTATATAGTTTAATGTAAAACCTTTCCCTGCTGTACATATTTTGACAAAATGATTCAGCATTCTTTAAGTATCCATTAATTCTATGAGGATCAACTTCCAAAATGAGGAAATTTATTTCCAAAATGATCTCATTTCTTACTGTATTCCAGACTAGATATACTAAAATGCAGAAAAACAGGAGACGTTTTGTATAAAAAGATTAAACTTATAAGAGTAAGTATATGAGAATATGTAGGCAGAACACATTTATAATATAGATCAATACATACAGTTCACATAGAAATGGCCTTGGGAAAGGATATTTTCAGGAACAAGGGCTAAAATCTTATCCCAGCTTTCTTTATTTTCAAGAATATCTTGATCAACTAAGGCATATTCTTGGAAGTATTTTTTTATTATGTTTATAGATTTGCTGTAGGAATAACAATAGCACAGTCCTAGTACTATTAGCAACACACACACAGCATAGTTTTTCATGCCAAGAAGGGAGGCTAGTGCTTGCTTCTACTGAATCTTTTTCTTTTTTTTAGTGAGCATATATTAGTCTAAAAAGACAAACAGAATTAGCTAACAAACAAATTAGCTATGTAAAATGGGAATAATATGCCTTCACCGGGTTATGAGAATTAACTAAGACATTCTACGGCGAAAGAACCTAGTATAGCACCTGGCTTAGGATAGCTATTCAAGAAATGTTTACTTCTTAAACTCCACAACTTAACAGGTGAATAGCATCATAAATATGTAACAAGGGAAGAAACAGGCCAGGACAACATAATGATATTTCAGTAGTAGTGTGGGATAGAGTCTACAGTTTCTATTCTGAATTACTTGCATTAATGTCTCAACAATTACATAGTGCTTAGCAATTTGCAAACAGACTTCACATCTATTGTTTAATTTAATCTTTACCACAACTCTGAGATGGAGCAGATGTTGTTTTCCCCATCACACACTTAAGGAGATAGAGACTCTAATATTTTATAAGGGTTTTAGAAAGCCACAGAATAGAAACTCTTACACTTAACGCAATGCTCTTTACATCTAGAGAAGTAGTGAATTTAGTGGAAAGAGTCTGAGTTTTGAAAATAGGCAGACTAGGACATGCTTCCTAAATTTAACAATTATTTGTGTGGTACCAAAGAAATTATACTATCTACGTTCTACTTCAACTATAAATGGAGATACCATCATGTCCCTCATGAAGTTACTGTTAAGACCAATAAGAACATCTGTAAAGCACCTATCATGAATACTGCAGCATAAGACAGTCATTCAATTAACTCTAGCCTTATTATCAGTAAAATGGTACCCCAACAGAGAAATTGGTAACAATGTAATTCTAAAAGCACATGTAGGTAAATCAGACACAACTGCATGGAATCTTTTCCAACAGACCTGACAAAAGGGTGAATTTTTTCACTTAGATGGACTTTCTTTTTAACATCTTGACCACCCTGAAAAATAAACCATCAAAAAAGAACTTCATGTACATGACACAAGTGAAATAATTAAAAAAATTTTAATGTATTCTAAATATAGGTTAATTTGTCAAAATACAGAATTTAATTATTTTATTATTTAATAATTCTTTTAATTATGTCAATATTAATTGACATAATTGAACCAGAAAAGTCATTTACCTCTTGCTACAAGGAGGATACTTACAGCAAAATATGAAAGATCTTAAAAAATGTAGCTACTGTGATTATTTGATCTGCTAGTAAGGTCATTTACTCTGGAATATGGATGCTATAAAAGATAGTTTCATTTTTTTCACTAAACATTTCAGGCTTGGTAACATCGAGCAAACAAAGAAATGTAAAGTATCAATGAGATCTTACCTTTACAAGACTCAAATACTCAACTATCCCAGAACGTACTGCAGAGGACAATTTTCTAACCGATTCATCACAGACCCAACAATGAACACCTCTCCTTCCAGAATATACCCAGAGACGATGCTTAAATCCAAAGTCCTCTGAGGAGGGGAGAAATAATACATTTTAAAATCTGTAAATAAATGTATAAACTCCTGGTTCTTGCTTACTTCCTTGGCTTCATTTTTACCTCTTATCCACATGTACTAACCTTAACTATACTAAATTATGTGTAGTTTCCTGTCTCCCATGGTCTTGCCTTCATGTCTATACCTATCCTGTTCTCTCTGCCAAGAATTTCTTCATGCCTTTTTTTCTCATGCTTTTTTTATTTTTCAAGATTTTATTTGTTTATTTGTCAGAGAGAGAGCACAAGCAAGGAGAGCAGCAGGCAGAGGGAGAAGCAGATTCCCAGCTGAGCAGGGAGCTATTATGATGATGTGGAACTTGATCTCAGGACCCTGGGATCATGACTTGAGCTAAAGGCTGATGTTTAACTGTCTAAGCCACCCAGGCGTCCCCAAAAAAGAGCTCTTTTTAGTATATGCATTGCTGAAGCAAGGACAAGAGTTAGCTATTCTTTTTTTTTTTTTTTTTTGAGAGAGAGAATGAGCATGCATGCATTGGGGCAAGGAGTGGCAGAAGGTGGCAGAAGGAGAGAGAATTCCAAGCAGGCTCCTCACCCAGGAGCCCGATGTGGGGCTGTATCTCAGGACCCTGAGGTCATGAGCTGAGCTGAAATCAAGAGTGGAGGCTTAACCAAATGAGCTATCCAGGAATCCCAAGAGTTAGCTATTTTTTTTTTTTTTTAAGGTAGCAACCTTTTATTTATTTACTTATTTGAGAGGAGAGAGAGAGAGAGAGCACAAGGCATGGGGAAAGTCAGAGGCAGAGGGAGAAGCAGGCTCCCCGCTGAGCAGGGAGCCCATGTGGGGCTCAATCCCAGGACCCCTGGGATAATGACCTGAGCTGAAAGCAGACAATCAATTGACTGAGCCACCCAGGTGTCCCTCTTTTTAATATCATTGTCATCCTTATCATCACCTTTTCTGATCTAATTTCTTTCTATTCCAATATGCACTCCTGCTGTTCTCTATCCCCATAATACCTTCTGTATATTACCAAACTAAATGTAATCCTCAATTTTATTTGTCACTTTCTTAGACTGTATAACCTACTTGAGGCAATCATTATCTTTCATATTTCCCTCATCTAGGGCAGTCTGTAGCACACAGAGGTGCTCTGGGTAGCACACAGACTGAAGTGGATAAAAACTCACTGGCTTGATCAACAGCTTTATTAGTGTTTCAACTACAACTTTATTCTAATCTCCTTTTATTTTCCAGACGTATGTTTTAAGGAAACATGTTAGAAATCTATGAGATTTGATTATAAAATGATATAGACATATATGGTCTATATATATGTATATGTATATATAGACCATATATGGTCTATATATATAGACCATATATGGCCTATACCATATACCAATGGTATAGACATATACATAGACAAATATTCAGAGGAAAACAGATTCTTACATTTGACCCCACTCAGACACTGCTAATACTTGCCCTTCAGTGCTCGGTCGATTATGCGTATGGCCATCGTCATGAGGGTCCAGCACTTAGAACATATGTCTGCAGAACTGGAGTAGAGGCATCATTACTCACTGTCAGTGATATCACCCACCCTACCAGCAAGGCATGCAGTGCTTACCTACAACATCTCCTCACATCATCATAGTCTGTCATATCAATGTCAAATACCAGTTCTTTTTCTTGAGCCTGGAAAGCTCCCAGCTTCACTGTATTGTGCTGATTGGGCTACAAGGAGAAATTATCAATCAGTTTCTGTAAGAGCTGTCATGCTGCCAATTATGTGATTTTCTAACTACACAAAGAAAGTGGCCAAAGAGAAATGAAAAAACAAAAAACAAAAAACCGTGATATAATGCCAACTCTTCTCAGTTAAAGTTCACTAATTTGGATTTTATACATCCAGAATGGATGACAATATAAAGTTCATCTACTTAAAACAGGTTTTGGTAAATACATATTACCATTGATATTTGTTTTTTACCAGTTCTACTGAGATATAATTGATATATAACATTGAATAATAAATATTTGTTAATTGGGGCATTTGGGTGGCTCAGTTGGTTAAGCGTCTGCCTTCGGCTCAGGTCATGATCCCAGGGTCCTAGGATTCAGCCCCACATTGGGCTTTCTGCTCCGCCTGTTTCCCCCTCTCCCACTACTCCTGCTTGTGTTCCCTCTCTGTGTCTCTCTGTCAAATAAATAAAGAAAATCTTTTAAAAAATTGTTAATCAATTGAAATCCCAATAAGGCTTTTTTAGGTTTCTCATAAAGAAAAGTACATACAAATAATTAATGCCCTACTACAAGCTGGTTTAAAGACTTTTAATTATTATTGGACATATAAGTAACAAAAAGGTATTTAAAAATTTTCAATAATTCAAAATATCTCAATTTAGTTTGAACTGAGCCTTTGGCTCAAGCTGTAAGTAGCCTCTTTTGAGGCTATGGGCAACCAGAGGAAAAAAGCAGACTGAATACAGGTACTTATCTTGCTCTTTCCAAACTTTACTATCACAAAAATGATAGTAAAGGTTTTCTTAAGAAAGGCATAGTCTTTAAAAAAGGACCAGAGTGGGGGTAAAATTAAAAAGTACCAGAGAGGAGAAAATACCACTAAAATTTTTATAAGGATAACCATAAGGGCTGAATTTTAAACTCTCAGTAAGGAAAGATAAGCAATCCAATTTACACTTCAGCATCTCCCAAACTCAGGTGATAATGGGTATCCTTAGAGTGAGAGAGAGTGTGTGTGTGGTAGTGGTGAAGCTAAGATTAAAAATAGGAGAATCAGTTAAAAATCTATCTATGAAGCAGTTAATTCCCCAGATTCTTCCATTTACTCTGCAGAGCTAGGTGATTGCACTTTCATTTCCCTGGCAAAGACACCTGAATTATTACCTGGAGACCCTCAAACAGTGAGTCTCTCTGGACTGGGATGGGGGGGCGGGAACAATAGGCACAGTTGAAGAAAGTGTATTGTACTGATATACAGCAGATTAAGTGGACAAACATTTACATGTGGAAAGTTGAGACCTAGCCCTCTCCCCCACTTTTATACACTATTACTGCTATCCTATGCAGGAAACCAGAAGATTCCTCACTGAAGAACCTGATCCGGAGTGTCAGGCACTATTATAGGCTCTAGGAATAGAAGATCTGTGATCAAAACAAAGATCCCTATGCAAGTGAAGTTTTCATTCAAGCAAAGATCTAGAGAAACTGACATCAGAGCTTCCTCCCCCAAAAATGGCCTAGCCAGATCACCCTGTAATAAAGAAATCTCAGCCATGTATACACAACTTCCAATCAGCTTTTTTAGTGCTTTATTTTTATTTATTTATTTAAAAAAATTTTTTTAAAAGATTTTATTTATTTATTAGTTAGAGAGAGAGCGCGAGCACAGGCAGACAGAGAGGCAGGCAGAGGCAGAGGGAGAAGCAGGCTCACTGCTGAGCAAAGAGCCCGATGTGGGACTCGATCCCAGGACGCTGGGATCATGACCTGAGCCGAAGGCAGCCGCTTAACCAACTGAGCCACCCAGCCATCCCAGTGCTTTATTTTTAAATATAAACAACATGCAAGAAATTATCAGATTTATGAGAAAATCCTCTAATATGAAAGAGGAGAAAAAAACAGGGAAAAAAAAACCAACTTTGAGAAAACAGACTGTATAAAAGAAACCATAAACTATCACTGATACTCTCAGAAAGATAAGACATATCAATGAAAAAAGTACAGGATGCTCTAAAAAAATACTCTTGTAAATTATAATAGCAGAAACGAAAACCTCTGAGGAGGGGCGCCTGGGTGGCTCAGTGGGTTAAAACCGCTGCCTTCGGGGGCACTTGGGTGGCTCAGTGGGTTAAAGCCTCTGCCTTTGGCTCAGGTCCTGGGATCAAGCCCCATATTGGGCTCTCTGCTAGGCAGGGAGCCTGCTTCCCTTCCTCTCTCTCTGCCTACTTGTGATCTCTCTCTCTGCCAAATAAATAAAATAAAATCTAAAAAATCAAAAACAAAAACACCTCTGCCTTCGGCTCAGGTCATGATCCCAGGGTCCTGGGATGGAGCTCCGCATCGGGCTCTCTGCTCAGCAGGGAGTCTGCTTCCCCCTCTCTCTCTGCTTGCCTCTCTGCCTACTTGTGATTTCTGTCTGTCAAATAAATAAATAAAATCTTAAAAAAAAAAGAAAAAGAAAACTTCTGAGGAAATTCCCCAGAGAATAGAGCAAATGGACAAAAATAAAATAAGAGGGAAAAAAAATTAGTGGACCAGTCCAAGACACATAACATCTGACTTTAGGATTTGTAGAGACCAGAGAAAAATTATAGATAGAAAAAATTATATTTAAGAAAAAAAAGGTGTGCCTGGCTGATTCAGTCAGTAGAGCATGAGATTCTTGATCTCTGGGTTTTAAGTTTGAGCCCCATGTTGGGTATAGAGATTACTTCCAAAATAAAAAAAATTTTTTTTAACTTCAAAATAAAATCTTAAAAAATAAAAGGAAAATTTCCCAGAACTGAAGGACATGAGTCCATGATCATAAGAGCCCATCAAGTATCTAGCATAATAGGTGCAAAAAAAATGCACACCAAGGTACATCATTGTGAAATTTTAGTATATTAGGGACAGAGGGGCTAGGTAGAAAATCCTAAGAGCTTTCAGTTCCAACACAGTGAAATAAGAATCAGAATGGCATTAGTCTTCTTAACAGCAACACTGGAAGCTAGCAGATAATGCAAAATTCTAAGGGAAACTGATTTACAAACAACCATTAGTTAAGTACAAAGGTAGAATGAAGTCATATTCCAGATACAGAAAGTGTCCAATATTTTCTTTTCCATGCACCTTTTCTCAGGAAGCTCCTGGAAGACGTGCTCTACAGTAAAGAGAAGTAAACCAAAAAGAGAACAAAGGATTCAGGGAACACAGGATCCAAAATAGGAGGTGAAAAGAAATCAGGGTGATTACAAGATCGTACTTATCCATGAGGCTTAGAGAGAGTAATTAGTCCAGCTTGGAGGTCAGGAAGCTGCAGGTAAAATTTCTTCAGGATGAATCTGACCAAATAAATACATAAATAAAATTTTTTGGAAATTTTATTTATTTATTTGACACAGAGAGAGAGATCACAAGTAGGCAGAGCAGCAGGCAGAGAGAGGGAGGGGGAAATAGGCTCCCTACTGAGCAGAGATCCTGATGTAGGGATCGATCCCAGGACCCTGAGATCATGACCTGAGCCAAAGGCAGAGGCTTAACCCACTGAGCCATCGAGGCGCCCCAATAAATAAAATCTTAACCACCCCCCCTTCAAAAAACATAAAAAAAACCTTGGACACCTGGGTGGTTCAGTCAGTTAAGTGTCTGACTTCTGATTGTGGCTTACATCATGGTCTCAGGGTTACAGGATTGAGCCTGGCCTTGGGCTCCATGCTCTTTGGAGTCTGCTTGAGATTCTTTCCCTCTGCCTCTCGCCCTGCTGGGTGCTTGCTCTCTCTCTAAAATAAATATATAAATCTTGGAGAAAAAAAACCAACAAGAAATAGTTCCATACAAAAGCTATCATCCCATTAGTGTGTTTCTCCCCCCATGTATGTATTTTTTTTAATTTACTTGAGAGAGAGAGCACAAGCAGGGGAGAGGGGCAGAGGGAGAGAGACTCCCCACTGAGCACGGAGCCTGACACCAGGCCTGATCTCGGGACGCTGGAACCATGACCCAAGCTGAAGGCAGAAGGCAGACGCTTAATTGACTAGCCACCCACATGCCCCTTCCCATATGTGTATTTTTAAGGAAAGAAAGGCAATTTTGGTATGTTCATTCATTCAACAAGTATGATATACTCTCTTGGGCAGGCACTAATCTAGACATTTAGACTATATCAGTGGCAATGGGTAGGAGGAGTGGCAGGTTGCAGTAGGCCTCAAAGTGAAGACGTGAGGAGGTGAGGGAAGGAACCAAGGAGATACCTGGGGAAATGGGTTCTGGGCAGTGGAAACTGCTTGAGCAGGGGCAGTGTGGCAGGAGTGGAATGAGTGAGGGGGAGAGAGGGGCTTTTACTCTGAGCAAAATGGGGAGCCACTAGAGAATGGTTTTGAGCAGAGGAGTCCACAGAATCTAACTTGTTTTAAGGGATTGCTCTGGCAACTGTTTTGAGAATCGACTCTAGAGTCTATAGGAGCAAATTGTTAGGAAGTTTTTACAGTAATTCAGATGAAAGATAAGGATGGTAGCAGTACTGGTACCGGTGGTTGGATTTCAGATAATATTCTGGTAGAGCTCAAGAGATTTCCTAATGGAATAGATATAGGAGTGTGAGAGAAAGAGGAATTAAGCATATCTCCAAGGGGTCCTGATCTGGCTCAGTCTGTAGAGCATGTGACTCTAAATATTGGGGTCACATTGGATATAGAGATTACTTAAAAACAAACAAACAAAACACCTCCAATGCTGGAAGACAATGTAATTCTTTTAAAATATCCTCCTTTAAACCACGCTGACTTCCTCGTTTATTCTTTTGACCAGAGGCTCAATTTTTCTCTCCTAGTGAGAATGCAACCAATTCACTTCCAAATGATTTCCAGTCAGTAATGTGGAGTATGAAAGAACAAAATATTACAATCTACTTGCAAAAAAGTTAAAGTGGGACTCAACTAGAATCAATTCTGAAAATTTAACCTCAAAACAATGGGAACACCAATCCATTCTTGGTTTAAAAAGCAAAACTACAAAATACATAAAAAACCGAATCCTTACTCTGTGGGAATATACCGCGCCTATATCAATCTTGTATGGATTCATTTTCTGCATCTCCTTTTCCAGCTCACTCTGGTTGTTGAAGGATTGGTAGCGGATGTAAATATCATCTTTCAATGTAAATGAAAATTCACGGTGTTGAAAGTAGTTCTTTATTACTGCAAAATAAACATACAATTTTAAAGTTAATTTGGCACTTGATTCGGCTCAGGGCATTAAAACATTAGCCAATGATAAGATATTTTTAATGAGCCCTCTGTGCTCAACGCTGTGCTACATGTTAAAAAAAAAAAAAGAACTAGTACCTACTCTGAAGGTGCATACATTCTTGCATATGATAGGAAAAAGTAAAAATGAGGAAAAAGATGGAAGACATATTCTAAAGATGTAATGTCAGCTGTCTCTCCTCGGCGAGCACTACTAAGTTCAGGTGCGAAGAGTTCAGTACCTCTCATCTTCCGGGAGATGCCCCGGGGTCCCCGATACAGAACAAGCCTCTGCAGCTTCCAGCTACGACCCAGTAATCTCCCGGGCTCAGGCGCCGCGGCAGGTAAATGGGGAGTCCCACCACGTAATGGTAGGAGCAGCGGCTCTTTCTTCCACTGTGTGGCTGCTTACGGTAACCTCGCTCGGCCCCTTTACATCTCTGAGGTGGTGGGTAGGGCTCCAGATAATACGCGAAGGCGCCGGCACAATGCCTGGCGCACAGGAGGTACTTCCTATACTCGTTCCGAGGAACCCTCCCACTACCTCCTCACCCTCCCCACCGAACCACTACCCACTCCGCTCCCGGCTTCCATCACCTCCGCCATAGTTGAGCCAACGGTAGTACTGGGCGTAGGGAAAAAGCCTCCGGTAATAAAGCTTAAGCAGTTCGGGCAGCTCCGCAGGGTTAAACGTCTCCATGGAGGGCGCGACTCAATGTCTGTCGTAGTACCACAAAAATTGGCGGGAACCACACCGCAGGAGCCCAGGACACTGCGCAGGCGCGCTGTGGCCGCAGTCGGGCGTCTGTTCGGGCCGCTGGGAGTTGTAGTTCCCACTTGGGGGTTGGCCTGGGCGCGGCTTGGTCTCGGCCTATCAGCGTTCTCACTAGGTCCGCTGCTTTGGTGGGTAGAAGAAAGCCGCTCCCGTTTCAGGAAGGAAGGTGGTGTACAGAAAGGTGAGGCCTTGAGCGTACTGACTTAGGTTATTAAGATGACGTCAAAAATGATGTTCCCCGTTAACTTTATGAATGTTTTGGAAACGCATTTAAAGAATGTAAGCCATTAAAAAGAAAGATTTAATTTCAGAGAGATTGAGAGCGCGAGCACAAGCAGGCAGAGCTGCAGGCAGAGGGAAAGGGAGAGGGAGAAGCAGGCTCCCCGCTGAGCAAGGAGTCTAATGCAGTGCTCGATCCTAGGACCCTGGGATCATGACCCAAGCCCAAGGCACTTAACCAAATGAGCCACCCAGGCGCCAGTGTCTTTTTAAGAGGGTCTGAAAATTAATTCTTCATAGAATTACTAGGTCCAATATGTGGAAATAAACGAAGACCAACCAAATCAGGTCAAAGGCTTTTTATTTAGAGCTTGCTATATAGCAAGAGTCAAAGGCAGGCAGAGGAGTCGGGAAGCTTTATATACTGGGTGGAGAGGTTTCAGGTGTACTTAGATGCAAGGCTGTTTACATGGGAAAGCTGTAGCTGGGCTAACTGGAGTAGGGGTATTCTGTGTGATTGGTTAGGAGCGCTAATTTGGCTTTCTCTGATTGGTCCTACATTGGAAGTAACCACAAAATCTAGGGAAGCTGATATTTATTAAGCAAGTCCTGGCCATTTGGGGTTATGGTCTGGCTTCCTGAAGTATCACTAGAGACAACGGTTGGACTTTTGCAAGTCTGACCTATAGCAGGCTGGCTTCCTGAGCTGTTTATTATAGATAAGGGGATTGGTTTCCTGCATTGGCTTCTTCAGGTTTTAGGGTGGAGTTCTGTTTTGTTTTTGTTTGTAAGTAAACTCTACGCCCAACATTGGTCTGGACCTCACAACCCTGAGTTGCATGCTCTGTGAGCTGAGTCTGCCAGCAGCCCTCAAAGTTCTGTTTTTATATATGGTCTGGCCACGGTTTGTATATTCAGTCTCTCAAATAGAACACTCAGGAATGCTAAAATCTGAATTATAGGAATCTTGCAGAATCACGGAAAGATTTCGAGTATGAAAGGAGGCTGTTTGCTGCTAATGTGCAGATGGGCCCATCACTCTTACCTGGTAAAGATAAACCTCATCGCAAATGTGGACTGGGGTGGCCAGTCTATAATCACAAAGATATCATATCACTCGAAAACAATCATTTTCATGAATTTTATGTTTGCAGTAACAGTAGGAGAGCAGGGAGAGAACAGAGTCTCTAGGAAGTTATTATCAGCTTAATCTCAAAAGTGATCAGAGTCTCTCAGCTCTTCTGGGCAAACTGGTCAAAACTGGGGACGCCTGGGTGGCTCAGTTGGTTAGGCGGCTGCCTTCGGCTCGGGTCATGATCCCAGCATCCTGGGATCGAGTCCCACATCGGGCTCCTTGCTCAGCAGTGAGCCTGCTTCTCCCTCTGCCTCTGCCTACCACTCTGTCTGCCTGTGCTCACTCCTGCTCTCTCTCTCTATCTGACAAATAAATAAATTAAAAAAAAAAAACTGGTCAAAACTGGGCTCTGGGCAGATCATGCTTATTGGAATATCCCATGAAATCTGGTCTCCTTTACAGATCTTAGTTGATTTTCACAATCCATAGGCATCTTGTTTAGGGTAGCATGAATTTTGTAACTGGGGATGTCTTCACTCTAATAATGATGACAAGAGTACCCTGGGGAGTGCTCTTTTGCAGAACCATATCCCTTTGGACTGTTTAATGGAGGTTTCTCAGTTTTCTCTTTGCTGCCTTTAGGAACTGCCTTTTTTTTTTTTTTTTAAGATTTTATTTATTTCAGGGGCGCCTGGGTGGCTCAGTGGGTTAAAGCCTCTGCTTTCAGCTCAGGTCATGATCCCAGGGTCGTGGGATCGAGCCCCACATCGGGCTCTCTGCTCAGCTGGGAGCCTGCTTCCTCCGCTCTCTCTGCCTGCCTCTCTGCCTATTTGTGATCTCTGTCTGTCAAATAAATAAATAAAATATTTTAAAAAAAGATTTTATTTATTTCAGAGAAAGAGAGAGAGAGAGAGAGAATGAGCATGGGTGGGGAGGGGCAGAAGGAGAGGGAGAAGTAGACCTCCCGATGAGCAGGGAGTCCAACATGGGGCTTGATCCCAGAACTGTGGACTGATGATCTGAGCTGAAGGCAGATGCTCAACTGACTGAAGTACCCAGGTGCCCCAGAACTGATTTTGGGATATTTGGGAATCCATTTAGAATTTCAGGACCACTAAGGAGGGCAAGGAGCTAAGATGAAAGAGGAGAAAGCAATGGAAGTTATATTTTTTGAGTTCCTACTGTATACTCAATTTATTTAACATTAGTTTTCTTATCAGGAAAAAGGGAATAATAATAGCTAATGTTTATATAGCATCTTCTGTGCTGTCAGGTACCCTTTTGAGAATTTATTCTTTTACCTTCTACCTGTCAGAATGGCTAAAATTAAAAAAAAAAGCAAGAAATAACAGGTATTGGCGAGGATGTAGAGAAAAAAGAACCCTCGTGGAGGGAAATGTAAATTGGTGCAGTCACTGTGGAAAATAGTATGGCGTTTCCTCAAAAAATTAGAAATAGAAATATCATATGATTCAATAATTCCACTACTGGCTATTTACCCAAAAAAACCCGAGAGCACTGGGGTGCCTGGGTGGCTCAGTTGGTTAGGTATCTGCCTTTGGCTTGGATCATGATCTCAGGGTTCTGGGATCAAGCCCCATGTCGGGCACCCTGCTCAGTGGGGCATCTGCTTTTCCCTCTCCTTATGTGCTCTCTCCCTCTGTGTTCTCTCTCTCTCAAAAAAATAAAATCTTTATAAAAATTAAAAAAAAAGAAAATGGAAGAACTAACTGAAAAAGATATGTGCACCCTTATGTTTATTGCAGCATTATTTACAGTAGCAAAGATATGTAGGCAACCCAAATATCCACCAATTGGTGAATGGGCAAAGATGTGATGTATAAATTTATATATTTATATAAATATATATGTATATATAAATAAAAACACACAATGGAATATTACTCAGCCATAAAAGAGAATGTGATCTTGCCATTTGCGACATGAATAGACCTAGAGAGTATTATGCTAAGTGAAATAAATGAGACAGAGAAAAGCAGATACCTTATGATTTCACTCATATGTGGAATCTAAGAAACAAAACAAAGACAAACAAAAAACCAGACTCTTAAATACAGAGAACAAAATGGTGGTTGTTGGAGGTGACATGAAATATAAATGAAAAGTAAATGAAAAAAAAGTAAATGAAAAGTACAGCATAGGGAATATGCTCAATAAGATTGTAATAACACTGGTGACAAGGCTTACCATGGTAAGCACTGAGTAATGTATAGAATTGTTAAAAAAAAAAAAGAATTTATTGGGTCCCATGGGTGGCTCAGTCCGTTGATCTCAGCTCGGGTCTTGATCTCAGGGTTGTGAGTTCAGGTCCCATGTTGGGCTCTGTGGTAGGCGTGGAGCCTACTTAAAAAAAAATTTATCCCGTATAAGAACCCTATATGGGGGGCACCTGGGTGGCTCAGTGGGTTAAAGCCTCTGCCTTCGGCTCGGGTCATGATCCCAGAGTGGTGGGATCAAGCCCCACATCGGGCTCTCTGCTCGGCAGGGAGCCTGCTTCCTCATCTCTCTCTGCCTGCCTCTCTGCCTACTTGTGATCTCTGTCTGTCAAAAAAAAAAAAAAAAAAAAACCCTATATGGCAGATACTAATATTATCCAATTTTATAGATGGGGAAATATGCAGAGAATTTAAATACTTTGTCCAAGGTCACACCAGCTAGTGAGTCTCTGCAGTTAACCCCTAAGCTACATGCTGTGTCTCTCCAAGGGGTTGTCATGAGAATTAAATGAGGTAAAGTGAGAGGTCCCTAGCACAGTTCACAGACCACAAGCACACCGTGGCAGTAAGCTGTAGAATTCTGTACAAAAGCTCTGGTATGGAGGCTGTTATCCTACGTGCCACTGGGAGGCAGTATTGCCATTCAGTTGGTTTCCTCTTTTGCTTTCGTCCACATGGGTGCAAAACCCCTTTGTCCCTCAAGCCTTATACTATATGCCATCCTCTTTACATTTCCTGTATACATCTACTGTCACCCTCTTTGGGTAATCCATCAGTCCTAGGTCTCCCCAAGTTATTTGCAGACTTGGATACTTACCTCATGGACTTCCCTTCCAGTGCAACTCCTATTGTTATTCTGGATGTTTTTAGCATGTAGAAGATGATCCATGTGATAGATCCACAGATAGTTAATGAGCATTTGTGTTGGGCACTTAGCTAGGTTCTGGGGAGGAAAAAAATTAATGACATGGTTTCTGTTTCTGAGAAAGTTATAACCTAGTAGGGGCAATAGACATAAATCAAAAAGTGAAAAAAAGTGTTATAGATGCATTTATAACCATCTGTCTTTTGGCATCAGCATTTTCCTTAAGACTTGGGTAAGATTGGTACAGGAAGCACAGCCACAAAATAGTAAATGGCATGGCACTTTCCGGAAATTGCCAATAGTTCTGTATGGACAGAGCTCAGACTAGAAGGGAAGGCCTTGTGAGAGATGGGGCTAAGGGGCAAGCCATGGCCAGAGCATTGCATGCCAAGCTAAGGAGTATGGAAATAAAAATTATTCATTTTTCATTTTATTCCTCTTTGGCTAAAATTAAGATAAAATATTGATCATATCAGTATTTGATGAGACGTCTTGGGAGTAAATTATCTTGTTGAAACAAGTAAGTAGGAAATTTGAAATACTTCTGTTCTTGTTGTTTTCCTCTTTTTTAAAAAAGATTTTTATTTATTTGTTTGACAGAGATCACAAGCAGGCAGAGAGGCAGGCAGAGAGAGAGAGAGAGAGAAAGAGAGAGAAGGAAGAAGGCTCCCTGCTGAGCAGAGAGCCCTGATATGAGGCTGGATCCCAGGACCCTGGGATCATGACCTGAGCTGAAGGCAGAGGCTTTAACCCCCGAGCCACCCAGGCATCCTGTTTTCCTCTTTAATAAGGTAAGAAAGAGAAGATTAAAGAATGTGTTCTGATGAATCAAGAGCATAATAAAGAGACACTATCGAGGTGGGGCCAAGGTCATACTTAAGTTTAATTATGATAGGTTCTGTCTCTTGTTATCATGAACTACTAGAAAGTAATAAAGAGTACCGTCATAATTGTTTAAGGGCAAAGTTTTAGTTTAATCTCACAGGGATGCTGCTTCTAGCCATAAAGCAAATGATGGCTACAAAGCCAATAAAACATGTGTTATAGGACATTGCAGTTGTTTTTTAATTTCTACACTGGATTTCATATACAAAATTAAATTTTTTCACCTAAACTATAAGTTAACCACCAGCTTTTTTTGTTGTTGTTGTTGTTTGTTTTTTTGGTAAGTAACCAGCTAGTATACATACGGTCTGGATTTTCATATAAGTCATGAAGCTGCATACTCTTTGGTTCTAACTTTCTCTTTGCAGACTGTATAAAAATAAAGGATGACAGAATCAAATGGGAGCTCATCAAACCTTGTTCTTCCACAGGAATTTGGATTGGTTGGAAGACAGTGGGGAGCTTTGGAAGGCTTTTAAGCAGCAGAGAGGCATAATCAGAGTTGTGTTTTATTTATTTATTTTTTTAATTAAAAATTTTTTAAAAAAGATTTTATTTATTTATTTCAGAGAAAGAGACTGAGAGAGAGCATGAGAGGGGAGAAGGTCAGAGGGAGAAGCAGACTCCCCATGGAGCTGGGAGCCCGATGCGGGACTCGATCCCGGGACTCCGGAATCATGACCCGAGCTGAAGGCAGTTGCTTAACCAACTGAGCCACCCAGGCGCCCTATTTATTTGTTTTTAAAGAAGATTTCATGTATTTATTTGAGAGAGACAGAGAGTGTGAGAGAGAGCATGAATGGGGAGGGAAGGGCAGAAGGAGAGGAAGAAACAGGTTCCTCACTGTGCAGGAAGCCCGATGCAGAGCCCCATCCCAGGACCCCAGGACCATGACCCAAGGCAAAGGCAGACACTTAACTCACTGTACCATCCAGGTGCCCCAAGGTTGTGTATTAGAAAATAAATCCTGGGGGCGCCTGGGTGGCTCAGTGGGTTAAAGCCTCTACCTTCGGCTCAGGTCATGATCTCAGGGTCCTGGGATCGAGCCCTGCTTTGGGCTCTCTGCTCAGCAGGGAGCCTGCTTCCCCTCTCTCTGCCTGGCTCTCTGCCTACTTGTGATCTCTCTCTGTCAAATAAAATCTTAAAAAAAAAAATAGAGTGGTTTTTGGGGCACCTCGGTGGCTCAGTGGGTTAAGCCTCTGCCTTCGGCTCAGGTCATGATCTCAGGGTCCTGGGATCGAGCCCTGCATTGGGCTCTCTGCTCATCAAGGAGCCTGCTTCCTCCTCTCTCTCTGCCTACTTGTGATCTCTCTCTCTCTGTCAAATAAATAAATAAAATCTTTAAAAGTATCTTTAAAAAAAAAAAAGAAATAAATTCTGGAGCCCTGAAGAGGGCAGATAGGAGGGGAGGGAGCAGCCAAAGGCAGAGCAGTCCCCAGAATCTGTTGCTGAAACCCAGGTGACAAATACTTGTGGCCTGAAGCAAGGCAGTAAAGTGGAGATGGAGGGGATTGGGTGGACATAGCTGACGTAAGGAGGAAGAGTTAATATTAATTGGATGTGGGGAATGAGGAAGTGGTCTAGGGTGATTTCTCAGGTTTCAGGTTTGGGCGGCTGGAGAGAAAGGGGTAGTCTGGCACCTAGCGGGCACTCATCACATTTGTTGAATGTTGAATGGATTTAGGAATAGGAAATAACATGAAAATGAGGAGGATCAGATAGCAATGAAGTGTGATTATTCAGTTTTGGGAAGTTTAATTTGAGTTACTGCTGTGATACCCCCTACACACCCCATGCATTTCTTTTGTATTCCCCATCAATATGTAATGATGTATTTCTTTGTGGGAATATATATTTAATGTCTATCTTTCCTGCTAAGACTAAGATTTCAAATATTATGTCTACTTTACTCACCTCTACTGTGTCCAGTAACTTGATAGGACCTAGCACATAGTTGGAACTCTGTTTATGGAAGATATGGGTGAAACCAGGTGAAAGATGTCCCGCAGGTACTTGGATCTGAGGAGCTGGATCTCAAGAGTGATCTGGACTAAAGACAGAGATTTGCAAGTCGTTAGCACTCAGATCAGGGTTGAAGCTGGTGATGACAGGATATTTACAGTGAGAAGAGAAGAAAGGCTAGGATAGAACTCTTAAAAGATACTGACTTTAAAAACTGGGGAGAGGAAGGAGAGCCAGCAAAGGACAGTGTAAATGAATAGGAATATAAACAGACAAAGAGCTGGGAAGGGTCATTTCATAAGCGCCAAGGGAGGAGAGTTGTGGAAGGATGCTGATACCAGTTCCAGTGTGGGTGGAGAGTGTTTCCCACACATCCAAACCAATTCTTCAAACACTAGCTGGGTGTCCTACAATTCAACTTGATTCTGACATTAGCTACCTGGAGATAGCCTCAGATTCCATAGGTTAAGGGTTCAATCACACAAGACTGCCCCACTTCAGATGCTAATCGCAAGCCCAGCTTGTCACTTGTGCTTCTGACCAACTGGCTACAAGTCAGAGAGTCCCACACATTGCTCCTTGGGTTGGATTACTTTTCTAGAACTGCTCACAGACCTCAGGAGCCCATTTACTCACTAGATTACCAATTTTTACAAAGGAAATGAAACAATAGCCCGAGGAAGAGATATAAAAGGTAAGGTGTGTGGGAAAGGGCTTGGAGCTTCCAAGCCCTCTCGAGATTCTTCCTGAACCTAATCTACATGTGTTCACCAACCTGGAAGCTCTCTGAACCTTGCCCTTTTGGGTTTTATGGCGGCTTTATTACATAGGCACAATAGAGTAAATCATTGGCCATTGGTGATTAAACTATCTCTAACCCCTCTCCCTGAGGTCTGGGGTGGACTGAAAATTCCAAACTTTTGTTCCTGGTTGGTTTTCCTGGCATCCAATGAAGTGCTTTCCAAAAGTCACCTCATTAACATAAGCCCAGCTGTGGTAGAAAGGGGCTTGTTAGGAATAACAGTACATCATTTTACCTTCATGGCTCTGAAGTGATTTCAGGGACTGAGGAGGACAAAAGGCCAAACATTATAAGGAAAGATACTCCCGTGCTTTTTTTTTTTTTTTTTTAAGAATTTATTTATTTATTTTCAGAGAGATTGAGTGTACAAGCAGGGGGAGCAGCTGGCAGAGGGAGAAGCAGGCTCCTCGCTGAGCAAGGATCCTGATGCTGGACTCAATCCCAGGACCCTGGGATCATGACCTGAGCTGAAGGCAGGTGCTTAACCAACTGAGCCACCCAAGCATCCTTTTCATTGCTCTTTATCCCTTAGGCAATTCCAAGGGCTTTGGGAGCTCTGAGCCAGAAACATGGACAAAGACCAAACATACATGAAAAATAAATATTCGGTCATCTGAAAGACCAAATGTATATTCCTTAGAAATCACAATATTGCATGCTTATATATGCTACATTATGGATGATCCTTGAAAATGTTATACTAAGCAAAAGGAGTCAGTTTTAAAAGGCCTCATGTTGTGGGATTCCATGTATGTGAAATGTCCAGAAGAAGCAAATCCATAGACATGGAAAGTAGATAGGAGGTTGCCTAGGGTTAGAGAAGGGAAGAATGGTGACTGCTAAGGAATACAAGGTTTCTTTTTGGGGTGAAGAAAGTGTTCTGAAATGAGATACCCTGTGAATATACTAAAATGCAGTGAACTGTATACTTTGAAAGGGTTAATTGTCTGGTGTGTGAACTGTGTCAGTAAAGGTGTCTGACTCCATAAAGGCTGAGATCCCAGGTTTGTGCAGCTGATCTCAGATTGGCAGTCTGGGTGGGTTCTGTTGAACTTAGCTGACCTCCTTACTCCATACTCCAGCAGGGGTTTCGTATTTTAGTATTCCAACTTAAATCAGAGGATGGGGGCCGAAGGTGTGGGAATTGCTCTGGTTGGCCAGGGCAGCTCTTTTCTTCTGCTTTTTATTTTATTATAACAGGTCTGGTTCTCCAGCTGAGCAAGGATGACATGGGTGAGGATTGTGAACTTGGTCCAAGGGCGTGGAGTGCCCTCCCCTACCACAAGAGGGAGATGTTGTGCAAGCGGGGCAGAAGGTGCTGTGCCGCCCCGCCCCCATCACCCCTCCAGCGCAGGCCCCCTGATTCATGAAGTCTAGGACTGGACTTTGCCTGAGCCGGTAGCGTGTGTGTTGGGTTGAGGACAGGGAGGAGATAAGGTCTATATGGAGAGAGGTCTTGATAATGATTTTTTTTTTAAATTTTCTCAAAAGATCTTCCACCTTTGATTCCTGAAAGAAATTTCATCACCGTTGTTTCTTCTGCTTTTTAAATCTGCACTCCTTGGTGTTTGGGAAAGTATGATTTAAAAGTTGGGAGTGATTTTATCCTTGCAAATAAGATCCCCTGGGTATGCCTATAAATTGAGATTCTTGACAGTGGGGAAAATAAGCTCTTTGTAGTTCATGCTGATAGCTGTGGGGTAAGTTCATGAAACTGTGGGTAAGCAAAAGGAACCTTCTCTAAGTCATGAGAATTGTGTTGCTGAAGCTTGGTAGTCTCGTTTGGGTCTTGCCCTAACCGGATCCCCACCAGCACCAAGCCCCTCCCGTGGCCAGCAAGCTCTTTGCAGTGGCAGTGGTGAAAAAATTTTTTCTTTCTTTTTATTTTTTACTCACTTGGCCAATAAACACAGTTTAATAGTCCCATTATTCCCTTCCCTCTTGTTAAATTTCTAATTCTGTGGTGAACAAAGAAGTAAAATTCCAAAGGCGGTTAAACAAGAAGTGTTTGAAATTCGACATATAGTCAGTCCCAAACAGGAATTCCTCAGGTAACATTTTTCCCTTCTCTTTGTGGAATCTTATATGCTGATAGGAGATGAAGTGTGATATAACCAAAAACTGCCTGCACAAGGCAGCAGTTGCTGGAGTGTTCACTTAATTTTTTTCCCCACTTGGCAGAGGTGAAGTCAGTTGTTGGAATGAGGCTGAGATTGGAGTATCTGTTAAGTTTTATTCTTGGACAGATGCAGCATCTTCAAAAAGAGTTTGAGGTAACCTAAAGTAAAAGACACATAGACATTAAGGATAATAAAATGCAAACTGAGTGCTCACTTTGGCAGTGCATATACTAAAATTGGAATGATAGAGAAGATTAGCTTGGCCTCTGCGCAAGGATGGCATGCAAATTCATGAAGTGTTCCATATTAAAAAAAAATAAAATGCAGGGACGCCTGGGTGGCTCAGTTGGTTAAGCGGCTGCCTTCGGCTCAGGTCATAATCCCAGCATCCTGGGATCGAGTCCCACATCGGGCTCCTTGCTCGGCGGGGAGCCTGCTTCTCCCTCTGCCTCTGTCTGCCTGTGCTCTCTCTCTCTAACTAATAAATAAATAAAATCTTAAAAAAAAAAAAATAAAATGCAAATGGAGTACAAAAAGAAGAAGAAAAAAGAAAATCAAAGTGATAGACGAGCAAAGAAAAATGCTGTCTACAAAGCCTAAGAGAATTACTCTGATTGAACATTAAATTTGGCTTTGAATTTCTAAGATAATATGAAGAACTTTTTTAAAGTGTTTTTTTTTTTAAACATTTTATTTATTTATTTGACAGAGAGATGGTGAGAGAGGGAACACAAGCAGGGGAGGTGGCAGAGGGAGAAGCAGGCTCCCCACTGAGCAGGGAGCCAGAAGTGGGGCTCCATTCCAGGACCCTGAAATCATGACCTGAGCCGAAGGTGGACACAAACGACTGGGCCACCCAGGCCCAGAACTAGGTCATTTAGAAATACTCAATAGCAGAGCACCTGGGTGGCTCAGTCCGTTAAGCATCTGCTTTTGGTAGGTCATGATTCCAGAGTCCTGTGTTTGAGCCCCATGTCTAGCTCCCTGCTCACTGGGGAGCGTGCTTCTCCCTCTTCCTCTAGTTCCCTGTTCCTGCACTCTTCACTTGCTCTATCTGAAATAAATAGATAAAATCTTTTTAAAAAAATCAGTAGCATACTACTTACTTAGACAAAGTCTCAAAAAAAAAAAAAAAAGATAAAGTCTCTCCTGGTACTAAACGAATGACAGGATTTATTTATTTATTTTAAAAGATTTTAGAGGCACCTGGGTGGCTCAGTGGGTTAAAGCCTCTGCCTTCAGCTCAGGTCATGATCCCAGGGTCCTGGGATCATGACCCGCATCAGGCTGTCTGCTCAGCGGGGAGCCTGCTTCCCCCTCTCTCTCTTCTCTCTGCCTGCCTCTCTGCCTACTTGTGATCTCTGTCTGTCAAATAAATAAATAAAATATTACAAAAAAAAGTATATTAAAAAAAATAAAAAGATTTTATTTATTCATTTGAGACAGATGCAGAGAGCATGAGCAGGGGGAGAGGCAGACAGAGAGGGAGAGGCAGACTCCCCGTTGAGCATGGAGTCTGATGTGGGGCTCAGTCCCAGAACCAGGAGATCATGACCTGAACTGAAGGCAGACTTTTAACCATCTGAGCCACCCAGGAGCCCCATGACAGGATTTATTGTGTGGATTCTTGCACAGTGTATGGATGCATGTTGTTCTTGATAAGAATTTCATAAACAAATGCAGAGTTCTTCAGACTTTTTTCTTTTCTTTCTATCCAAGATCTGTTTTTATTTTTCTAATTTGAGTTAAACATCTATTAATCGTAAGTGGACAGTTCAGTGAATTTTCACAAAATCAATACTTACATTACAATCACACGGGTCAAGAAATAGAATACTACCAATACCACAGACAACCCCCTAATACCTCCCTGGATCTTTGACCCCGCTCACCTCCCCAAGTGTAACCACCAATCTGATTTGTAGTGACATAGATTAGTTTTGCCTCTTTGTAACTTTGTGTAGGTGGAATCTACATAAAGTTCTTTTGTGTCACAATATTATCTTTGTGAGATTCATACATCCAGTTGTATGTAGGTGTAGTTCATTTTTGTCACTGTATAGCATTACATTGTGTGCACACATTTTAACTTCTTTATTCATTCAACTGTTGTTGCATATTTGGGCTGTTTTCAGCTTTTTGGTGCTGCTACAAACACATCTTATGATGCACATGTACACATATTTTGTCGTTGTTATGTATCTAAAAGCAGAATCAATTATTTTAAAGAAGGTGGATTTTTTTTTTTTAAGATTTTATTTATTCACTTATTAGAGAGAGAGAGGGAGAGCGAGCGAGCTCAGGCAGACAGAGTAGTAGGGAGAGGCAGAGAGAGAAGCAGACTCCCTGCTGAGCAAGGAGCCCGATGTGGGACTCGATCCCAGGACGCTGGGATCATGACCTGAGCCGAAGGCAGCCGCTTAACCAACTGAGCCACCCAGGCGTCCCAAGGAAGGTGGATTTTTATCTTTGGTAGATAAGGACAAACCATTTTTCAGATTGATTGACTCAATTAACTCCTTCAGTGTACACGCTAGATTGTTCCATATTTTTGCCAGCACTTGACATTGCCAGCTTTTTTTCAGTTAAAACAGGGGGTGCCTGGCTGGCTCAGTGGGTTAAAGCCTCTACCTTCGGCTCTGGTGAGCCCCGCATCGGGCTTTCTGCTCACCAAGGAGCCTGCTTCCTCCTCTCTCTCTGCCTGCCTCTCTGCCTACTTGTGATCTCTGTCTGTCAAATAAATAAATAAAATCTTAAAAGAAAACAAAAACATAATGGTGGGTGCCTAGTGGCATCTGATTAAGATGAACGATTATTGACTTGAGTACCACCTAGTCTGTATGTCCAATATGGGAACAAAGAGTGTTGTGGTGGATCAGTCCATGAATTGTGCTGATTTTATATTTATATAATTTTATTTATTTGAGAGAGAGAATGTGTGAGCATAGTGGGGAGGGGCAGAGGTAGAGAGGATCTTTTCTTTCTATTTTTTAAAGATTATTTATTTATTTATTAGAGAGAGAGAGAGCGTGCACGCGTGAGAAGAGGAAGGGGCAGAGGGAGAGGGAGAAGCAGGCTTCTGTTGAGCAAGGAGCCTGATGCGGGGCTTGATCCCAGGATCCAGGATAATGACCTGAGCTAAAGGCAGATGCTTAACTGACTGAGTCACCCAAGTCCTCCCCCAACCCATGTGCTGATCATAGACTAGCTCTTAGGATCAGTGATGAGACTGATAGGAGTCTATGGACAAACCCAGGTCTGAAGATTTGAAAGGAGGGAATAAAGGCTATTCCTTATTTTGCCATGCACTATATTGCAGAGAGGTGGGTCCTCTGCTTGAGACTGAAGAAAGTCAGGGTGAATTAGCGTTGTCCAGTATGGTGATAAAGAGCTGGTAGAAGTGATGAAGGATGTTGCCATACATGGAGTTTGACTTCTGAATGCACCAGATGGTTTGAGTTCTCATGATGAAATTTCCTTCTGTTAAAGCTTGCAGGAGGAGGAGGGCTCATAGAGAAAGGCCCAGAATGGCACTGATAAAACCACCACCACCAAAATAATGCTAATAATATCTAATAGTTTTATGGTGTTTTATGTAGGTTAATTCATTTAACTTTCTTACCAAATCACTGAGGTGTTCTTTTCCCATTTTATTTTATTTTTTTAAAGATTTTATTTATTTATTTGACAGAGAGAGAGAGATCACAAGTAGGCAGAGAGGCAGGCAGAGAGAGAGGGGGAAGCAGGCTCCCCACTGAGCAGAGAGCCCGATGTGGGGCTCGAACCCAGGACCCTGAGATCATGACCTGAGCCGAAGGCAGAGGCTTAACCCACTGAGCCACCCAGGCTCCCCTCTTTCCCCATTTTAAAGATAAGCTCTGGGGCACCTGGGTGGCTCAGTGGGTTAAAGCCTCTGGGATTGAGCCCCGAATCGGGCTCTCTGCTCACAGCAGGGAGCCTGCTTCCTCCTCTCTCTCTGCCTGCCTCCCTGTCTACTTGTGATCTCTGTCTGTCAAATAAATAAATAAATAAAATCTTAAAAAAAAAAAAAAAAGGATGAGCTCCCAGGTACAGAGAGGTTAATTCACTTACCCAAGGCCACACTACAAGTAAGTGATAAATAAAGCCTGAATTTGAACCCAGGTAATCTGGCCTCAGAATCCAGGCTCAGGACTTTATGCTATCTACAGAATTAGGGTTGGGGGCAGGGGAACTCATGCAGACAGATTCTTGGAAAGGAAGAAAAGGAAAAGTAGGCAGGAATTAGCCGGGTAGTCTCACTGTATCAACTAACAGGCTCCCAAAAGTGTTCTGACAAACGGAATACATTTGCACTGTTGCTGAAGGGGAAAATCGTGGAAGCCTGAAACATCTCCAGGTTTGGATGTGACAGTCTTCAGCACACTGCAAGCACAATGGCTGAGTAGGGAAGCCCAGTTTAGCAGAGAGAGCCTAACATTGGGGATTGCCAGTCTTCCCTCCTTCTCACACCTGTGTCAGGTGTTTTTGATTGCTCTACTGAGGGATAGATGACGAGTACCATAGCTAGTTTCTTTTGGGTTTCCTGGTTGTAGAGAAACCAGTCAGGGGCAGCAGTTCATATATTATGATATTAAATCAGATTATATATGACTTATATTTCTAATACCCATGCCAGTGGCTAGGGACCCTGTATTTGCCCCAAGACAACCAGAGGTCAATTACTGGGGCTCCAAAGGGGCCCTGTCACTGAGACCTGGTCTGGAGGGTGGGATCTGGAGACTGATAATGGGGAGGGAGGAACAAAGGAGGGACACCCTAGTGGGTGCTAGGGGGAGATTAAACCATCTTTACTTCCTCTTGGAGCCCCTGGACGTGTTCCACTTCCCTACACCCCTTTATACCTTTGTTTCCTATTCCCCTAGCTTCTTCCTTTTCCCTTGTACTTACATTGCCCCATCCACAAATAAAAATAACCTTCCCTTAGAAAAGAGCTCGTTCTAAATGGGGAGAGGAGGAAGGAAATCTCAGGCTGGGAAATGGCCAGATGATCTGTGTAGTTCATGGAGATAATCTCAGGACTAAGTCTCCAAGGCAGAATGGGCCAATGACTGCACTGTTGGTAAAGAAAAGGCTCTGTAGGTGTTTCCTACAGAGTCATGTTTGAACTCAAGTATCTCCTGCCCAAGGAGTTAGCTCAGTGAAGATACTTCCTAAGCAGAAGCCAGCCCTCAGTATTGCTTATCTCCCTGAAACTTCTCCCAGGCTTTCCCTTTTCTCCTTCCCGTCTCCTTCAGGTTGTTCCCATCCTTGCCAACATCTATTATTTCTTGTCTTTTCTGGCTCCTATATGTACATTGACTGTGTATGTGGGTTTGTTTCTAGGCTCCTGATTCTGTTCCCTTGGTCTGTGTGTGTGTGTGTGTGTGTGTGTGTGTGTTTATGCCAGTAACATACCTCTTTGATTACTATAGCTTTGTAGTATAGTTTGAAATCAGGAAGTGTGATGCCTCCAGCTTTGTTCTTCTTTCTTGGTATTAAATTGGCTATTTAGGGTCTCTTGTGCTTCCCAAAAATGTTAGGGTTGTTTTTCTACTTCCTGAAAAATGCCATTGGAATTTTGATGGGATTGCATTTGAGCTGTAGGTGGCTTTGGGTAGTATGGACATTTAACAATATGAATTCTTTTTTAATTTTTATTTATTTTTTTTAAAGATTTTATTTATTTATTTGACAGACAGAGATCACAAGTAGGCAGAGAAGCAGGCAGAGAGAGAGGGGGAAGCAGGCTCCCCACTGAGCAGAGATCCCGATGCGGGGCTCGATCCCAGGATCCCAGGGATCATGACCTGAGCTGAAGGCAGAGGCTTTAACCCACTGAACCACCCAGGCGCCTGAATTCTTTTTTTAAAACATTTTTTGATTTAAGTAATCTCTGTACCCAGTGTGGGGCTTGAACTCCTGACCCAGAGACCAAGAGTTGCGTGCTCTTCCACCTGAGCCCCAACAATATTAATTCTTCTGATCCATGAACGTGGGATATCTTTCCATTTATTTGTGTATTCTACTATTTTTTTCATCAAAGTCTTATAGTTTTCATTGTATGGATCTTTCACCTCTTTGCTTAAATTTATTCCTAAGTATTTTGTTGTTTTTGATACTATTGTAAGTGGGTTTGCTTTCTTTATTTCTTTTTCAGATAGTTCATTATTATATTGAGATGCAACTGATTTTTGTAGGTTGATTTTTTTTATGCTGCAGTTTTACTGAATTTGTTTATTAGTTCCAAGGGTTTCTTAGTGGAATCTAGGATTTTCTTTCTTTTTTTCCCCTTAGCCCCAAACGCACCTCTAGAATTTTCTGTATATGTTGAACTATCCTTGCATCTCAGGGATTTGAAACTGGAATCCTAGGACCCCCCACCCCATTCAATCACTAGGTCCTAGGGTATCTGTCTCTTCTATATTTCTAATTGCTCCATACTTCCTCATACCCACTGCATGATCAACTCTTTCACCTCCTACATGTCTTTGTTCAGATGTTGCTTTCTCAGTGAGGCCTACTCTGACAACTATATTTAATGCTGTAAACGTCCTCCCTCCAGCCCTCTTGATCCCCCTTATTCTGCTTTTTCTTTTTTCCAAAGTGTATATCCTCTTCTAACAAATTTATTATATTTATTGTTTATTTTACTTTTAAAAAGTTTTCTTAAAATATAATTCACATATACAATTAACACATTTAAGTTTACAATTCAGTAACTCTTAATATATTCAGAGTTGTGGGATTATCACCAAAATCAATTTTAGAATATTTTTATTACCCTAAAAAGACTTCTCTTACTCTTTAGCAGTCACCTCCCATTTTTCCTCAATTCCTTGAACCCAACCCTAGGCAACTACTCACCTACTCTTTGTTTCTATAGATTTGCCTATTCTGGAAATTTCTTATAAATTGAATCATACAATACGTGGTCTTTTGCAACCGACTTCTTTCACTGAGCATAATGTTTTCAAGGTGCCAAAGCAACTGTACCATTTTACATTTTCACCAGCAGTGAATGAGGGGCGATCACCTAATGCAGTGACTGCATTAAACTAAATGTTTAATTAGTTTGTTTAGTTTAATAAGTTAAATGTTTATTAAATGTATGGATGAGAAAATGTAGGGCACAATCTACATTGTTTAGCATGCCATCCAAGGACTTTCCTGATCAGGTCCCTACTTATTTTCCCAGCATCATCTGTGGCTACTCCATGGCCTCTAGCCTTACAGACCTCTCTGCCTTCTCCCATCCTGTTCTTGCCGCCTGAGGTATACTTCTTGTCCTTCTGCTTAGTGTGCTGAGCTTCTGTTTACCTTGAATACTACTCTGCCCTTAAACCTTTGGCATAATAGGTGCTTTTCCTTGCTGTTCTCTCCACATTTTCTTTTTTTAAAATTTTATTTATTTATTTATTTATTGGAGAAAGAGAGAGAGAGAGAGAGAGAACATGAGAAGCAGTGTTGACCAGGAAATTCCATTTGGGTTGGTTAAAGGTTACATTCCTGGAGAGGTTGAAATTGTAGTTAGCTTAGGTATTAAATCATGGTTTACTGACATGGGGCCTTAACATAACTGACTCCATTTGGGGCCTGTGGTTTTCTTTTTAACACTCCCCCCTTCCGATCAGACCCTCAGTTTAAGTGAGAGATGTGATAAAAAAAAGTTTGTTTTTTTTTTTTTGAGATGTCATAAAAATTAAGGCATCAGTGCCACTCAGCTACTATTCTGTAGTTTTTGCAGCTGTTAACAAACAAAATTCAGTAAGTACATTTAAAGATCTAATTGGCTTTATTAAATGATTCATGAATCAGGCATCTTCCCATCTAGCAAGTAGAGGGGAGCTCAGAAGAGCTGTGCAAAATGGAAGGTTTTTATAGGAAGGAGGATGGGGCAAGAAAGTTATTAGCAAAAGAAAAGTATTATTTTAGGCAAGGTTGCTTTCACTTGGGGGGAAAAGCCAGGGATCTTATCATGAAGATTATCCTGTCTTCTTTGGAGGATGGAGAGGGCCGATGTGGCCCACTCATAAGTGCCCATCTGCAAATTCCTGATTAAGACTATATTTCTGGGCTGTGTTGAAACTGTAGTTAAATTAGGTACTAAGCCCTGGTATGGGGCCTTGACCTAAATGGCACAATTCTGGGTCTGTGGTTTTGTTTTTCACATAGATTTTCTTGATCCTTTTTTTGGTGTTCACAGGTCATGACTTTTTTTTTTTTTTATTAAAGATTTTATTTATTTATTTGATAGACAGAGATCACAAGTAGGCAGAGAGGCAGGCAGAGAGAGAGGGGGAAGCAGGCTCCCTCCTGAGCAGAGAGCCTGATGCGGGGCTCGATCCCAGGACCCTGGGATCAGGACCTGAGCCGAAGGCAGAGAGGCTTTAACCCACTGAGCTACCCAGGTGCCCCAGGTCATGACTTTTTTTTGCTTAATCTCTGAGATATCCAAAGGTTACAACCTCAGGTTCACAATTTTTGAGTTAGTCATCCTCTTTGTGCTTTTTTTGATGTTCTGGTCTTAGGGAGGTCATTTGCTTGGTGGTTAGTGATTGCGAACATGCATGTAAAGCTTTTGAGAGAATAGGACACACTAGGAAGATTATTATGATTATTATAAGGAAGAAAATTCCCAGTGTTTTTTTTTTAATATTTTATTTATTTATTTGACAGACAGAGGTCACAAGCAGGCAGAGAGGCTGGCAGAGAGAGAGGGGGAAGCAGGCTCCCCACTGAGCAGAGAGCCCAATGCGGGGCTCGATCCTAGGACCCTGGAATCATGACCTGAGCCGAAGGCAGAGGCTTAACCCACTGAGCCACCCAGGCGCCCCAAAATTCCCAGTGTTTGACGTGTACTTTGAAGCCATGGTCTCCAAGATCCAAACCAGTCAAAGTCAAATAAGTCAAAGACCTTATGGAAGGAGTCACCTTTTTTTTTTTTAAAATTTCTTATTTATTTATTTATTTAATTAATTTATTTGAGAGAGAGAGAGAGAGAGAATGAGAGAGAGAGAGAGAGAGCATGAGAAGGGGGAGGGTCAAAGGGAGCAGGGAGCCTGATGCGGACTCCATCATGGGACTCCAGGATCATGACCTGAGCCAAAGGCAATCGTTTAACCAGCTGAACTACCCAGGCACCCCAGGAGTCACCTTTTTAAGCCAAGTGGCTTATTCAGTGATTTTATGTAATTGAGTTTTAACTTCCCCGGAAGTATTAATCTAGGTATAGCACAGTGTTGGCCACAACAGAGACACTTCCTTCAGCTAACAGATAACCAAGGGCTATCCTACTAGGAAGAACAACTTTGACCAGATAGTCTACGGATCCTTGTTGGGTAGTTATTATTTTAGCAAAATTCTGCAATATCTTCAAGGGTTAAGGAGAGGTTTCTGATCATATTCTCATTTACTTTTACTCCTAACCAGGGAAGTCCGACTCTGCCAAAGGAGGTGAATCCTGAGTCATGAATGCCCTCTGGTAGGTTTTTTTCTCATCTGATGATGTCAGTCCAGTGGAGCCGACTAGTGAGATGTCTTATTTCACTTGTGAAAAATTAGGGACACAGTTAGTTACCCTAAGAGGCATTGCCCAGTAGTGTGCCAGCTGTCCAGCCATTTGTAGACCCAAGGAGAATGGTAATGACCACAGACAAGGCAAACCCTGACAAGGCACAAAGCAATGCCAGTAAGGTAGCACTGTTAATTGACAGGAGATTTTGGTGACAGATCCAGTAGTCTGATAGTCTGAAAGATGAAGATTTCAGCGCCTACACATGGCCCAGGAGATGTGGATGATGGTGCTATCTTCACCATCACTGCTTCAACAAGTGGGAGGAAGGGGCAGAGGAGAGGGAGAAGCTGACTCCATACTGAGCAGGGAGCCCAATATGGGGCTTGATCTCAAGACCCTGAGATCCTGACCTGAGCCAAAGGTAGACGCTTAACTGACTGAGCCACCCAGGCACCCCTGTTTGCTTTCTTAAATTCTACTCATGAGTGAAATCGTATGGTACTTGTCTTTCTCTGACTGACTTATTTCCCTTAGCATAGTACTCTCCAGTGCTATCTATGTCATTGTAAATGACAAGATTTCATCCTTCTGATGGCTGAGTAATGTTCGTGTGTGTATGTGTGTGTGTGTGTGTACCATATCTTCTTTATCCATTCATCTGCCAGTGGACATCTGGACTCTTTTGGCTATTGTGGACATTGCTGCTATAAACAAATCCTAATTTTGCACCAGTGTACTCTTTGCATTATAACTCAGTCTTGAATAAATTCATTTTAATCTAGCCGTGTGACCACACATTAAAATTCATTTTCAAAGATTCCTTTTCCACAAAACTTTTACAACTTTCTCTTTTACAAAGTAAAACAAAAAACTGTTTTACAACTTTTTCTTTTTTTCACACTCAGATTTTGTCCTAAGTTTTCCCTTCTTTTTTTAAAAATTTTTAATTTAATTTTTATTTTTTAAAAGATTTTATTTATTTATTTGTCAGATAGAGAGCGAAGGAGCGAGCACAGGCAGACAGAGTGGCAGGCAGAGGCAGAGGGAGAAGCAGGCTTCCCGCCGAGCAAGGAGCCCAATGCGGGACTCGATCCCAGGACGCGGGGATCATGACCTGAGCCAAAGGCAGCCGCCCAACCAACTGAGCCACCCAGGCGTCCCTAATTTTTTTAAAAAAAATTTTATTTATTTATTTGACAGATCACAAGTAGTCAGAGAGGCAGGCAGAGAGAGAGGAGTAAGCAGGCTCCCCGCTGAGCAGAGAGCCCGATGCGGGGCTTGATCCCAGGACCCTGAGACCATGACGGGAGCCGAAGGCAGAGGCTTTAACCCACTGAGCCACCCAGGCGCCCCAAGTTTTCCCTTCTTAAATAACCAGCATCCCATCTAGCAAGTAGTGGGGAAGCTCCACTGAGCTTCAATAAAGGACAGGTCTTCAAAGAGAGAGGGCATTACATAAAGAGAAATTTATCATCAAAAGTAATGAATTATTTAGGTAGGGCTGCCCTTCTAACGAAGACTGTAGCTGTCAGGGGATGACTTCCAGGAGATCCAGCTTGGCTGGTTAAAGATTACTTTCCTGGGGCGCCTGGGTGTCTCAGTGTGTTAAAACCTCTGCTTTTGGCTCAGGTCATGGTCCCAGGGTCCTGGGATTGAGCCCCACATTGGGCTCTCTGCTCAGCAGGGAGCCTGCTTCCCTCTCTCTCTGCCTGCCTCTCTGCCTACTTGTGATCTCTGTCTGTCAAATAAATAAAATCTTAAAAAAAAAAGATTACTTTCTTGGGGGCTTGAGGGTTGAAACTGCAGGGTAGGCATGGCATCTTGGTTTACTGATGTGGAGCTTTAATGTAAGTGACTCTATTTGGGGCTTGTAGTTTTCTTTTCTTTCTTTCTTTTCTTTTCTTTTTTTAAAGATTTTATGTATTCTTTTAACAGAGGGAGAGTACAAGCACAGAGAGCAGCAGGCAGAGTGAAAGGGAGAAACAGGCTCCCTACTGAGCCAGGAGCCAGATGTGGGACTCGATCCCAGGACTCTGGGATCAGTACCTGAGCTGAAGGCAGCCACTTAGTGAACTGAGCCACCCAGGCATCCCTGTAGTTTTCTTTTTTAACAACTGCAAACTGACATTTATGAGTTGGATTATAGGTACAGGGCCTAAAATCATCTGCTGAGGGGTTTATACTTTGGTGGGCCACTAGGGACTGCCGAAGGGGAATAACATGACTGAGGCTGGGCCTGAGAAAAAATTAACCCAGCAGTGGTGTGCAGAATGAGCTAGAAGGTGGGAGACAGAATAGGAGGCTTTAGGCCAGGTGAGAAGAGTGAAGGTAAAATCTTAGGTAGAGTGTTAGGAAGGGCAGAGGAGTGAGGAAACAGTATTAAAGAATGCGTAGGGTTTGGTTTCCTTTCCAACCAGGGCCTGCCCGAGTGGCTCCCACAAAGAAGGGCTGTTGTGCCATCCTGTGGTAGTAACCAGAGAATACACCATCGACCTTCACTAGCACACTCATGGAGTGGGTTTCAAGAAGCATGCTCCTCAGGCGCTCAGAGAGATCTGGAAATTTGCCATGAAGGAGATGGGAGCTCCAGATGTGTGCGTTGACACCAGGCTCAACAAAGCTGTCTGGGCCAAAGGAATGAGGAAGAATGCTCCATGCCATATCCGTGTGTGGTTGTCCAGAAAATGTAACAAGGATGAAGATGCACCCAACTAGCTCTGTATGTTGGTTGCCTATGTACCTGTCACCACTTTCAAATATCTACAGGCAGTTGGGTGCCTGGGTGGCTGTCAGTTACGCATCTGCCTTGGGCTTAGGTCGTGATCCCAGGGTTCTGGGATTGAGACCTGTGTTGGGCTCCCGGCTAAGCAGGGAGTCTGCTTCTCCCTCTACCCTTCCCCTGCTCGTGATCTCACTCACTTTCTCAAATAAATAAATAAAATCTTTAAAAAAATCTACACAGTTAGTGTGGATGAGAACTAACCAACTGCTGATTATCAAGTAAAGGTATAAAACTGCCACACACACACACACACACACACACACACACGAATCTGTATGGCTTGGAGATGGATTGAGTGTGAATGAAAAGTGAGGAAGATGGAGGAACCAAAGACTGGGCACGGCTTTGCAGCCTCACGCCCATCAGAATGGTCAGGTTCAGTCTTGGAGTCTTGGCTTATTATACTTGCTTCTGTGTGTCTTTGTGGAATTAGATACTTTTAAACTATCTATAGAGAAGGAAAAAGCCTATAGAAACACTTACAATGTATTATAATTACAACCTTCAAGAAAAACAAAAATGTTGCAGGGAATACAGCCGTGACACGTAATTGTAGTCAATACATTGGGTGCAGTGGCACCATTTTTCGATCATGCTAGAAACAAACAGGCTCTTCCAGAAGTGGTAATTGTTTATTCATCCTGGACCAAAGCCCTGAAGAAGGTGCTGTGTCATGGACTGAGATGAATCACACACAGAACTGCACCAGGGGTACCAGTCCAGTTGCAGAGGTGACTTCCATGGGAGAGGTGTGAACAGATGTTAAGGGAGAGCAGATCTATTGATGACTCAGAGAAAGCTTTATATGGAGGAAGTGTGAATTGCTGAGCCTTGCAGGACAAGGGAGTATTTGATGTGTAGAGATGAGCATCATGGGGATTTAGGGCAAAGGCAATGGGAAGAACATAGACCTGGAGCATGGAAAAAGCAGAGCACAGCTACATGGAGAACTACAAGCTCTTTGGTTTGGTTGAAACATGAATTGTATGAGTGGGAAGAAGGGGAGATAAGTTTGAGGCCCAATAATGGAGGGCCTTGTACACCCAACTGAAGTTTTAGATTATTTTTAGTAGGTTCAATGCTTTTCAGGTAGTAACATCAGCAGAGCTGTGCTTTGGGAAAATTAAGCAGACAGCACCATGTGAATGAGAGGAGAAGGGACTGATCCTGTAGAGACAGTGAGAAGACTTCTATGATAGGCCAAGCAACAGGCACTGAGTGTTGAAGGCTTGATTGAACAATGGATGTGGCTGTAGGAATGAAGAGGAGGGGACAGGTCCTCTGGACACAACTGAGCCTGACTCTACAGCCTCATCTCCTCAAAGAATGCATTGGGCAGGGAAGAGGAAGTGTCAGAGCATTAAGACTAAAATGTAATACAAATAGAAATTGGGAATACTAGAGGAGAAGCACTTCTAGGAGAGAAGATGATGAGTCTGCCTTGGGTATATTGAGTGTCTAGCTAAACGTCTGGCTGGAGAGTACTTCAGGAAATTAAAACTATAGGACAAAGCCTCAGGAAATGGTCAGGTTGGGGATATAGATCTGGGCAGCTGTGTGGAGGTGAGAGTTGGAACCTTAAGAGGGTCGAGATGGCCAAGGAGAGAGTGAGGAACAGGCAGGGAGGGATTCCGGGACAGAACACTGGGTAATCTTTGCACTTAGGGTGTAGGAAGGAGAGGAGGAGCAGACTAGGAGGAAGGGAAGGGGCACTGTGATGGAAGCAGGAGAAGCAGGAGAGTGGAGTATCTTGGAAGTCAAGGGAGGAATGTGTTCCCAGAATTGGCTGGTCAAAATGGAGCAGGTGATGGCTTCTGACTGTGAGAGCAGGGAGCTTAGATGGAAAAAGAAGGCCAGAGCCAGACCATGGGAAGTCTTCTAGGGGAGAGATAGTATGGCGTGGTGATTTGATCCTGTCTCTACTACTCACTATCTGTTTGACTTTGGGCATTTCATTTCATTTTTGCCTTAATTTGTGCCTCAGTGTCCTCACCTGAAAGGTAGGCATAATGCTTGCATGTACGTTGTGAGGTTGTGTGTGTGTGTATGTTGTTTGAAACAGTGCTTGGTGCAAGGACAGTTCTTTTTTTTTTTTTTTTAAAGATTTTATTTATTTGACACACATGGTGAGATCACAAGTAGGCAGAGAGGCAGGCAGAGAGAGAGAGAGGAGGAAGCAGGCTCCCCTCCAAGCAGAGAGCCCGATGCAGAACTCGATCCCAGGACCCCGGGATCATGACCTGAGCGGAAGGCAGCTTTAACCCACTGAGCCACCCAGGCGCCCCTCTGAACCCCATTCTTTTGTTTTTATGTAAGCTTTTTTTATGGAAGTTTTTATAGAAGCTAGGCATGATTGATTTAAATCATTAGCCTTTAGTGATTGGACTCAATCTCCAGTCCCTCTCCCCTTCCCAGAGGTAGAGGGGTGGGACGGGACTCATTCCAACCCTCTGATCACATTGTTGGTTCCCTCATCCTTAGGGATGGCCCCAGGGTAACCTCATGAACTTAATAAGACAGCTTTGTTCTCCTCACTTAGGAAATTTTAAGTGTTTTAAGCATTGTGTGGGAAATGGACAAAGACCACATATATATTTTTATTTATAAATCACAGCATCACAACCCTTCATTCCCTTGTAGCTACTGCCTTCGTTCCTCTCCTTCCCAGACTCTTAAAAGGAGTCTCTGCTTGGCTCTACTTCCTGCCCTCTGGTCCATTCATCTGCCCACTGCTGGCTGGCTTTTTACTCTTAATTCCCTAAGAGTCCAGTTTAAATCACCAGTAACCTGCCAGTATTCAGTGGAGCTCTGTGTTGAGAGCTGATCTTCATTAAGCCCCTTTTCCCTTGGCTTCCTTTGGCTTTCTTTCTCCCACTTCTCTGGCTCATTCGTCCTGTTATTCTTTTCTCCCTTCGTCCCTCCCACCCCGGGATATTTTTGTTTCATTTATCTATCTAACAGCATTTATCCAACCACACAGCCCCAGGTGTGTACCCTTCACTGTGCCAGGTGCAGAGGAATCCATAGCCTGGGCTCGCAAGGGCTTCATAGTCTAAAAGTGGGAGGAAGCAGTGTGATGTCATGATACGCTCAAGTGCAGGCTGCAGCTGGAATGTGGGGGGGTGCGGTGGGGGGAGTGGTCCCTTTTGTTAGACCAGGGGTTGGGTTAAGAGGGGTCCAAAAGTCTTCTGCCTGGACCCCTCTCCCCCTGGTTTGCCCTGAGCTATACTTCATCTCTCAGTGCTCATCTATAAAATAATGCTACGGTTGTGGAGGTATGTTGCTCAGATGTCTTTTCAAGAGAATCTGCTTTGAGGAGTGAAGTTGACTCACAGCCCCCAGCTGTTGTGTTTGGATCTGTGATGGCCTGTATACTGAGGCAGGCTTCTCCTGGGCACCCCCAGCTAGTGACGGAGCATGGTGGCAGCAGTGGAGCCCAGCCAGTTCTGCCCTGTGCAGGGTTCTACTGGACAGTCTCAGCTCAAAGGCCCCCCCATTGGCCTGGCTGAGACTTTCTCAGGGTCCTCTACGTTAAGGAGCCTCCTCTCAAATCCTCCCTCCTCTTTCTCCTTTCAGAGGCTATCAGACCTGTATCACCACCTATTCTTGCACTCTCCCCTTTATCCTCTTGTGGTATTTTCCCCACCAAATCACTTGCATGCCTGAATGTTTTGGCATTTGACCCTGACACAGGGATATGACAGGACTTGCCTTAGAGTGCTGTTGTGAGAATTCAGTGAGTTTGTGTATGGGAACTGCTTAGAAAAGAGCCTGGTACACAGCAAGTGTTACACTGCTATTATTGTTAGCTATTGTTACAATTATTTTATTATCCTTTAGATCTCAACTTCTATTTACTCTCTCTCCAGAAACCTCAGATCTCCCTAGAGTGCTCCAGCAGCATCTTGTCCTTAATTCTGTTCCATTGCTTTGTTTTCTTGTTGACCTTCACCCTTAAATGGTAAATTCAATGAATAATGGAACCTTGTTGGGTTTACTGTTGTTTATCCGTGCCTAACGTTGTGTCTGACTCATAGTAGGTATTAACTTGGTGTTTGTTGAATCAAAATGATAGTTCAGCTGAGTATTAACGGATGAGCGTTATTGGCCAAATGGATGAGGACTGGGAAAGAAGGGATTGTTGAGAGAATTGTGTACTGGGCCATGAAAGGCCTGTACTGTGTGGGGAACTGGAAGCTGCTATGACTGAAGAATGCGTGCAAGAGGGATGTGGCAAAAAAAGAAGCCTAAGGAGTAAGTCAAGGGCCAGAGCACTGCGATGGCCTGAATGCCAAGCCAAAGAGTGTGAATGGCATAGATTCACCTCATGCAGGTGTCATGTGCAGGCCTTGTGATGTGCTGGTGGGCTCATGCCCATCTGTGATGGTGTCTTACGTCCTTATGAATCACATGTTACTGCACCCAACACTATAGGTTGCCCCCAAATGGTGGCTGTTTCTCTAGAACTACATGAAGAAATGTAGGCCTCTCTGAACATTCATTTCAACAACGCATCTGATTAGTCTTTATTTACAAACTGCTTTGGCTGCAGTATCTCCCCCAAACAGTTGGGTCTCTTAACCCATGTCTTTGTCTTCCTCACAGCCCTGTTAAATATACCTTCCACTCGCGCTGTGGGGCAGATCTCTCTCAGGCTAAATCTGCTCATCCTACTCCTCATTGTAATACCTCCCGATAACAGCACGCTCTGGTTGCCTGTAAGATAATGTCCGGATTCCTTAGTGTGGCCCAGAAGGAACTCCCTGGTCTGGGCGTCTGTGTCCTCTGTATGCTGTGTGCCACACCACGCTGAAATGCTCGTAGGCATCAGGAAGTCATGCTGCCCACCACTTCCTTCAAATACACACTGTGGCTGCCTGGAATGTTCTTCATCCGGGTCTGCTTCTTGAACTCTTAGCTATCTTACAGGAAGTAGTTGCCAAAACACTGCCCCCTGTGAAGCCATTTCTAACTTGGTAGGCCTCAAGTCCCACTCGTTTGCAGCCTTGTCAGACTGTGTGTTTGTTGTTATGACATGGGCCACACTGCATGGCACTCGTCCCGTTACCTCTGATGCCCTCTCTGGACTGTGGCTCTCGGAGTATTGGTGACTGTGGAGTCCCCAGCCCCAGGAGCAGTGTCTGGCACATAGCATATCCTCAGTAGATAACTGGTTAAAGAGAAAAGGACAGAAGAGAATGAAAGCTGGTGTCTTTCTTTTGAAGCAGAAGGGAGTCCCCTCACCATGTGGCTGTGCCTGGCGACCCTCGTGGGCCTCTACTTCCTCCTGCGCTGGTACCGGGAGAGGCAGGTGGTGAGCCACCTCCGGGACAAGTACGTCTTCATCACGGGCTGTGACTCGGGCTTCGGGAACCTGCTGGCCCGGCAGCTGGACCTGCGAGGCTTGAGGGTGCTGGCCGCGTGTCTGACGGAGGAGGGGGCCCAGCAGCTGAGAGACCAGACGTCAGACAGGCTGGAGACGGTGATCCTGGACGTCACCAAGACAGAGAGCATCTCGGCGGCCGCCCAGTGGGTGAGGGAGCGTGTCGGGGACAGAGGTAAGGAGAAGTAGTTTCTCCTTTCATCTACTTGGGCATGAAGTTGTTACAGTTTTCTCTCTACATGTAATACCCCAAAGTAGGGCCTAAAAGGCTGTCTTTTTCATTTGAAGAATAGTCGTGATCTTTGGTGGTGTTTCATTTCCTTAACAGTGTTTACCTTGAAAAATGAGCCAAATAGATTTGAAGCTATTATCTCACTTTGCCAGGAGAGTATTTATAACTGTAGTTCTTTATGTTTATGTTTAAAGAATTTTCCAGGTTTTCTTAAGAAACTGATCTTCTCCCCTTGGCTACCATTTAAAATAGTCATTCCTAAAAAAAAAAAATAATAAAATAAAATAAAATAGTCATTCCTGGGCACCTGGGTGGCTCAGTTGGTTAAGTGTCTGTCTTTGGCTCAGGTCATGATCCCAGGGTCCTGGGATTGAGTCCCACATGGGTGGTGGTGGTGGTGGGGGGGGGTCCCTTCTTAGCGGGGAGTCTGCTTCTCCCTCTCCCCCTGCCACTCTCCCTGCTTTGGTGCCCTCTCTTTCTGACAAATAAATAAATGAAATCTTTAACAAAATTAAGTTATATTTAGCATATATATTTTATATGATATGTCTTATAATTCTGGTATCTAATATCTTTGTGAGTATTTTTTTGCTGTCTCTTGATTCTGCTGGTTCTTGCATTTGGTGTTTTGTTTCCTTCTGTATTTTGATTTATGACCATGAACTACATTTTTTCTTAGTAGCTCTGGTGATTTCCTGATGCCTGACATAAAGATTCTTTCAGAGAGGATCCATGTTTGCTTCTATCATGTGCCAGGGGTGCTCAGAAGCCTTGACCACCTTGAACTTAATTCTTGGCTTGACATTTTTGGACCATCCAGATAGTGGGAATTGGGCTGCAAACTCTGATGAGAGATGGCTTGTAGTAATGATTCCTCAGGGTTGATAGGGATGATTCTTGCTCCCTCC
>RCUC01148711.1:0-21330 GCA_003697995.1 Taxidea taxus jeffersonii | reverse complement strand
AGCAGTGAGGTGCTGTAGTAAAAATAGTAAAACTGACAGTTATTGAGTACATCACAATTTCAAACATGAGCAACATGGAAAATTAGTGCTCCAGTCCTTTGTGCGAAACGATTATAGAATGGAGTCCTTGGAGCAGTGTTTGCCTTGTTACCATAGCACGACTTACAGTAAGGAACTAAGAGAGAACTACTTCTGTGCACTTCATCGAATTAGCCCACTCTAGGTTTTCACCAGCTTTCAACATTTTACCTTTTGCTCTTACCGTGACCTGAAGTAGTGCTGAGGGTTCCTTTTACGTGAAGTCTTATGTTAGTGTCACTGGCTCTGGGACGTCTTCCTCCTCGTTAGCATAACCACTTTTCTCATTGATGTCAGTGAGTTTGCCTTCACTTGGTGTCCCTGGTTGTGTATGTAGGGTCGAGGGCAGCGGGGTCAACATTCCTAGAATCTGTTATCTCTTCTCTGACTCATTAATGGGCGATTCCAACTTTACTCTCAGTGTCACCAGATTTTGTTTCTCGCAGACTTCCCTATTTGTTGGCATATTTCCAACCTCAGGTATATTTTTGTGCAATGTCACCTGGTTATTTAGCGCTGAGTGATAGGAAGGAGACACAGCTACATGCTTTGCTGTCTGTGTGCGGACGGCACCGCTGCTGTGTGGGGACCAATCTCCGAAAGAAGACTCCGAAAGAAGTGACGTGATTGGTCAGGAGCGTGGATGCTCATTTGTCATGATGTCGTGACTGGTGGGCTGAAGAGGCGGCAGCTAAGCGTGTACTTTTGCAAGGACTCACAGTTACTCTGTGTGGTACTTGAAGCTGGAATGTACTGTGCGGGCACTCATGTTGTTTAACTCAACAGGGATAATGGGAATCTGTGCATATCACAACCATACAAGCAAGGGCAACCCGTAATGGGATCTGAGTATACCAGCAGGTTGAATAATTGAAAAACTATCAGTTTTGAAAAGCCTTGAGGGAGAGGAGGAATGAGCTTTTGGAGCACTAATAAAGTTTTAAAAAACACACACTCACATTAAACAAAGGAAAAATGTTGTTGAACCCATATAGATAATTCCATGCAGTATGGGATTAAGAAGTGCTAGCAAGTGGGAGATGATGTAAAAGAAATATCTTTCTTATCCTCAATATAAGTGACAAAAAGGAGACCCCTGAAGAAATCAGTATGGATGGCTACACAGAAAGGGTTGGAGGGAAGCCAGCCAAGAGATGTGCATAGAACATAAAGACAGTTTTATAAAGGCAAAACATGCTGGAATTTTTTTTTCCATAAAGCCCTTGAATTATGATAAATGTGAGCGCTATGTATGTATATTTGGAAAGCCAACTGTGCCTTCTACTTTAGTTGCCTTTTTTTGCACCAATAATTTCTTAAACAATATTCCATTTCTACAGCATAGCTCTGTCCCCGTAGTGTAGCCAAGCTTTTCTTTGACAGATCAAGTACTAAATAATTCATCGGTGCTTGGAGGGGAAAAATATCCACAGCATACTGCTACAGAAAGTTTCCCTTCCTCATAAACAGAACAGCTTAGTACAGATATGCAGAAGCACGTCCTCTCTGTAGGTAAGCACCTTCAAAATGAATCAGGATGGAATGTATGCATTAGGAGGGAGCTGGGCCCACTGGCCCCCAGTCTGCTCATCTTTTTAATTCATCTTTGCTGCCACTATTCTTTATCCGGGGTTAATGGTATTATATTGGCTTAATTAGGTGGGCATAAAATACAGTCTTTCACTAAATAAAAATAGATTTTAAGTAAGAACCAATAGTAATTCACAGAATTTTCAATCCCTTCATTTCAAACAGTTTTCTTGTATATTCTTAAAGGAGACGGAAGCCTATAGGCCGGCAGGGAGAGAAGACATGGGCTTGAATAAGAAAGTAATGTTGACAGAATGGCTGTAATGGCTCTTTGCAAGGATTCAAATATATTAGACACGGGAATACATAATAAGAATATGGGTATCACGTCCATTACTAATGAGGACATGTAAAAGGTAAAAAACCATTTTAAAAAAACATATTGCCTTTCCTCAAAATCCAAAGAATGGAGTCAGTGAAATTGGATTGTATTTTAAAAGCACCATCAATGTTTTTGCTAGACAAATGCCTATATCTTTCTCTCCCATGTATGAGGTACAAAACGGGTTGAAGAAATAATGTATACCCTCATAAGATATTTATGTTGCATATCTCCAGGGGTCTTGAAGTGCTTGACAAAATTCATACCATTAATTCTTCCTCTATCCCTGTGAGATGGGAAGCAAGCAGACATTATTAGACAATAATATAATGAATGCGCGTGTGTGGAACCAGGAGGGCTGGTGAGTCTTCCAAGGAGCCCCAGATCAGCTGCATTTCTGCCTTTGGGGGAACGAGAATGGCTGCAGGGAAACCGTGCTCTTTACCGAATCTGCCTGGGCCTTCCCCTGTGCTGGGACTTCTCTTGCCTCCAGTTCTTTAAGAACTAAATTTATCTAAGTCCCTAACATGCATACAAAGATGGATCTTCAAGGAAGTGAACTTTCTGTGTCTCTTCTGCTTGCTCTTTCCCATCTCCTAACAGCAGACTGTCCAGTAGCTTGAGTCTCTGTGTCCATAGCCAGTCTCTAAGCCATGATGGTCATTAGATTATACCTCTCAGAGCCTGACTCCACAGGCTCAGAAGGAAAGCAGAGCCTTCTTAAATCTCTCTCTAATGTTTCTTTAAGAGGCACAAGTTGTGCCTCTTAAAGGTTGATGCCTTGCAAATTCAAGTCCTTTGGAAATCCTATTGAAGCACTCATTCTAAGATTCTCTGCATCAATATGGCTTCTCCTTCCCCACCAACCATCAATATGGCTTCTCCTTCCCCACCATAGAAGGTTGGTTGTAATTAATAGAGGAACATCCACATGTATAATGTGGTATTCTATTCGGGATCATCTCTGCCCTGACTTTGGCCTCTGAAGGACACTGGCATCTTCTTAACAACTGAATCTCTATGATAAGAATCCTGTTACGCTTACCCTGGGTTTTGTGACATACTAAACACTTTACATTCACTGCCACATAAAATGCTTATGAGGCTAGTATTTTAATTATGTGCATTTTTCAGCTTAAAGAGACATTAAGCTCGGATTTGAAATTGTCCACCAACACAGGTGTGGACTAGAACTCAAACCCGTGATTCTCTCCCTATGAGTTATATGTTCTGAGCAACTAAATTTTAATGCTGCTAAAAATTGTGTTTGCCAGCCAGTGTTAAGCTATACATTTTTTATTAATAATAAATAATTTCAAGAGGGAAAGAGGGTGATCCAAAATTGAAGTGTTAGGATGAGTTAAGTAAGAAGCCAAATTTCTTATGGCTTTTCTTTTTCCATCCTCATGAAAAATATATATTTTATGCTGTGGCAGAATGAACTTGACTTACATTTCACAGCTATGTAGCTGTCGGCATATATTGTTGATAGCACGCTCATATTTCCAACAAATATATTTGCTCCTTACCCTACCTGCAGTTCGAAACCTTGCGTTATTAGAAACAGGTTTCACTCCATCGTGATGTGTATGAGGTGACAGAAGGGCACATAATGAATAAGTAGGAGTAGGAATATGACCTCAGCTTCCTGACATTTGGAAGAGGACAAAATATGTCCCTGTTGCTTTCCTATCAAGAAAAGAATACCAGATTTGTGTGTTACCTGCTTTAGCAATACACATCACAGTGGATTACTGCTTGTTCTTTCCTTTCAGTACTGAAGTTTTAGGTAAAATATGAGAATAATATAGTCATTATGTCCGAAGAAATCATGTATTTGGTATTGGGGTTTCTCTCCTACCTAAGTAGCGTATAGAGCATAAGCCCAGTGAATTGTGTCTGTGCCCTGTAATTTATTCAAATATGTTTTCACTCTCCTGGGAGTCTTAGGGGATTATTTGCAGAATTACTGTTTTGCGAAATATAGGTAATGTTGGCGTACTAGGAATTCTTTCAGAGCTTCACGCCCATTTAATTTCAGATAACAAGAACACGAATGATCACATACCCTCTGGGTCTCAGCTTTCAGGGGCGTGCTACCAAAAATCAAACCGGAAGGACCAAATCAAAAGGATGGGTAGAGTAGGCAGAAGGAGGTTTGTCACAATATCCACAGCCATTGTTTGAAACATGATGAGTTTAGCCCAAACCAGAAGACGGGTTCTGATTGCCCTTTGACTCTTACTTTTATGTTCTCCTGAATTTTACTGAAAAGATGAATCTGCGCATCTGGTTCTTTTTGAATCTATTCACCTCAACTACATTAGTTTAGTCACAAGTTCTAAGTGCTCATTTTGTGTTGAGGAACAGCAAGTTATCTTCTGCCCCAACATACAATTTCATATATTAAAATCTATAATTTTCACTCTACTAGAGTTCCTTCTTTAAGGCCACATAATATCCCATTGTATGTGTACGCCATGGTGTTTTTTGTAATCCATTTATCCACTGATGGACAGGAAGTTGTTTCCACATTTTGCCTGTTGGGTATAGTGCAGGAACGACCATGCCAGTGTTACTATGTCTTTGAAGTCCTTATCTCAAAGAAGAGGAAAATTCTGTAATATGCAACAATGTGGATGAACCTGGAAGATATTAGGCTAAATGGAATAAGTCAGTGACTGTAGGACAAATACTGCATGAATCCACTTTCAGGAAATATCTCAAATAAACTTGTGGGAACAAAGAATAGAATTGTGGTTGCCAGGGTTTAGGAGAAGGGGGAAACAGGGATTTGCTTATCAATGTGTATGAAATGTTAATTATGTGGATAAATAACTTCTGGAGATCTTTGGTACAACACTGTACCTATACATAATAACACTTAATAAGTATTGGATACTTGCAAAATTGTTAAGAAGATATGTCTCATCATAACTGCTCTTACTGCAGTGAACTAAAATTTTAAAAAATTATGTATTTTTCTGATGTAATAAAGAAGAACAGGTTAAGGAGTAGACTAATCTGCTAATTACTAACCATTGGTAATTACTAATGAGCGATCATATATGAAAATAAATGATAAAGCATGACTGATATTATTTTAGATTCATTCAAATAATATTTACTTATCAGTTATTATGTGTTCAATTCTTTGTAAGACATTGGGAATATAAAGATGAAAAATTACAGTCATCGGTTCAAGAAGTTTAAGTTGATACACAAATCACAGTAGATCCTTCAAAGACTGAGTCATCAGCTATGCTTGGAATGGAGTCAGGGAAAGATAACAGTTGTTGACAATTGAGTCTTAAAAAAGTGAAAAATAGCATGAGATGAAAGAGTGAAGTGAAGAGATGTCTAGACTAAAAATACGTTTCAAGGCATGAAGATATGACATGATTCAGGGTCTTCAAATGTTTTAGTGTGACTGGGACAAATGTAACCGAGACAATAGGGAGTGAGGTGAGAGAAGTAAAGCCTAGACTCCTAGGTGATGAGGCTGATGGGCACATGCTAGGTTTTCATTCTGGAAGGAAGGCTAAAAAATTTAATATTTATTCTGTGGTAATAAAAAGGTACCAGAAGATTACAACAGGAGTTTATGATACAGTGGTTTTTGCTGCAGCAACATGGTGGGCGGATGGGTTAGGGGAAGAATTTGGAGGACCCCTCCCCTCATGGTACCTTTTCAGAAGTCTAGACCCGAGGTGATCAAGGCTTACATGGAAGCCACAGGAGGACAAATGGAGAGAAGGAGAGAAAACTAGGATTATGTAGTAGCATAATTTGAGAGGAATTAATAACCAATTACATGTAGATTATGAAGAAGGGAGAAAAACTAATAATGGCTGAATTAACTGGTTTAGGTTACTGTGTTGATGTAGTACTCATTTAAAAAGAACATGAAATTTTAGAATATAAATGGGTTCCAGGGAAAATAATGAATTCAATTTTGGAAAAATTCTTAATGGGAGATTCATAATTTAGAAGTAGAGGAACTCATCAGAGCTAGATTTAAGAGTCATTAGCATTTATGTGGTAACAGAATCACAGATTAAGATCATCAAGGGATCGTATAGAAAAGGCAGTAGAGACCCAAGGATGAAAACCAGGAAGCACCATCATTTTATTTATTTTTTTAAAAGTTTACTTATTTATTTATTTGTCAGAGAAAGAGAGAGAGAGAGCACAAGCAGGGGTAGTAGGAGAGAGAGAACCAGGCTTCCCACTGAGCAGGGAGCCTGATGCAGGGCTCAATCCCAGGACCCTAGGATCAAGACCTGAGCCGAAGACAGATGCTTCACCAACTGAGCCACCCAGACATCCCAGCACCATCATTTTAAAGACAGGTAAAGGAAGAATAAAAATGGTAAGAAAGAAGCAGAGAGACAACAGCCACCAAAGAAGACATGTTCTAAAATCCAGGAAAAGGTCAAGATTACTGAACCTTTAAAAGAAAATACCATAAGAATTGAAGAGTATCCACTGGTTTTGGCAGTGATTGACTTAGCACCACCAGTAAGGATGGGAACCAGATGAAATTATGGGAGAAGGATACAAAATGTGTACAGATGGAAAGAGTGAGGGTAAAAGCTGCAGAATCTTGTCTGAGAGGGAGGAGAGGGGCAGATACCAAGAGGAAAAGCAGAAGTCAGACAGTAAGCATGACTTCATGAAGCTCAGCATTTGAGGAAAAAGAAAATAAAATGGGAGAAAAGGTAATGGGTTAAGTTGTATGAGAGATGGAACATTTCATGGAAAAGATCCAGCAGATGCTAGAGAGGAGCAGAATGATGAATGTGGCTAGAAGCTTCCTTCTGCCTTCGAGCAGGGAGATGATGAAATGGAAATTCCAATGTTCTCATGATGGGTGGAGACCAGGAGGTGAGACAGTCCCCGCCTGGAGTCCACTCTTTTCTCTGTGCAGGTGCTTTCCAGGGTATCGGCTAGGGGGAGGGGTGGGGAGGGGGAAGGCTTGATCAGGAAGATTAAAGTTTAGAATAGCCACTGAGAGACAAGGGGGTGCTGGAGCCCTGGCTGAGACTTCAGGAGTGAAAGCATAATGATATTTGCTTCTTCATTTACATGTGAATGTATTGGATAAATATTTATTTATCTAGCATCTACTGTGCCCAAAGATGGCTGGGTGTTGAGGAATGAACGACAAATAAAGACAGAAATCTTCACTCACATGGAGTTGGGGGAGTAGAGAGGAAACATACACACGTGTGCACACCACACACACGTACACATGCACACACACCATGTGCACACGTACACATGCACACACACCACACACAGTGCATCAGTAACTAAATGTCATCATACTCTGTCACCATTCCCTGACTTTTTCCTCACGGGGATTACAGTTCTCATCTTCACAGGCCAATGTCAGCTTTACATGAGCACGTTAATTTTGAAGGCACTTTTTATATTTTTTAAAGATTTATTTATTTATTTATTTATTTATTTGAGAGAAAGAGGGAGAAAGAGAAAGTGCAGAGAGGAGAAGGGAAGAGGGAGAAGGAGAGAGAGAATCCCAAGCAGACTCCACATGCAGCCTAGAGCCCAGGGCAGGGCTCAATCCCACAGCCGAAACTGAGTCTGGATGCTTAACTGACTGAGCATCCCCCGTGTGCCTCTTGAAGGCACTTTTTAAATGATAAAGGGATCCATGGGTGATGACCCAGGACCCAGACCTTGAAAACAAGTGCCAATGTTGATGAGTAGAACCTGTGGGCCCAAGACAAGTAATAGAAAAGAAAAAAAAAAAATGCACACTCACCACAAGATAACATCAGTTATGAATGAGTATTAGTATCGAGAGAGTGTATGTGCCTGGTAAGATTGGCACGTGCCTAAAAAAGATACACCCATAGCTCAGCTCATGGAGAACAGGCAGAGCAGAGTGAAGGAAACACCATGGTAGGGATCTAGAGAAGTGCTATGGGGCCCCGGAGCCATGATGGAATCCCCCGGTCCAGCCCATGAATTCCAACATGGAGAAGCCTTCCTCCTGAATACTGTGAAAAGAAGCATGTGTGGAGGCAACAGGAATTCCAACCACATGCTCTTTCCACAACTACATTCTGCAGAGACGGGACAAAGTCCTGTGTAAGAAAATTGACGCTCTTTGCGACAGGCTTGACACGTCCCCCCCACCCCACAAATGCAGGTCGGTCGCCGATGTCCGTTCCCTCCTCCCGCCTGAGGCCCCCTGGGTGCTGGTCTCCTACTATCCATCCTGAAAAGGGCGGAGACCAAATGAAAGAGGGTGAACAGCCACCCTTGAAGCACACAGGTCTGTTGGGAGACAGATTTTTACTGAATCTGCTGGGCGAACTAACCCAGGTCTCGTGTTCTTCAAAGTATTCCATTTAAATTACCATTAAAGTAAAATTAAGTTGGTATTAACCTTGTCTATTCAAATGACGCCCCTGAAAGGTAAGCACAGCCTTCTGACGGGCATGGAAATGAGATGATGAATGGTCCCGCCAGGTGCTGGGGATGGATGGGAGGCCTTCTAATGAGTGATCACCTGTGGCGTGAGAGCATTGATTGTGTTTGTACATGTCAAATGAGGCTGGCAAGGATGAACTTGAAGAAATCAATCTTGGGACTTGGGAGGATAGCAGCCTCCTGCATTCACAGATACTAAATCATGAACTTACGGGGTGAGGGTGGAATCACAACCCAAAGACAAAAATAAAAATTAAAAAATGCTGCAAAGTGTGTAAGGCACCCATCCCTTCCTGACTCTTGGGTTTGGCCATAGATTTCTTGTTAACTTGAAAGACAGACGGGTGCTCAGAGAATGAGGGTGGAGGACACCTTGTTGCAAGAGGTCAACTGCTGTCCTCTTGGTACCCCGAGGGAGAAGGATTTCTTTTTCTGTTTATTCTTATAATGACAAAAATACATGGAGAGATCCACATTCTCCTGCCCCCTCTTCTTTCAGTACAATGATGAGGTATGTCTGTGCTTCTTTACGTTGGACGTAAGATTTATAAGAAGGAATGTCTGAAAACAGAGGTGACAAAGTTTACATTTTTTGTGTGTTTTTTTTGGAAGTGAGTGGTTGAAGACGCCCAAGCCAGTACACACGCATCCAAACAGTGATGCAGCCAGCGTGATCGGCGTGTCCTTCAGCAAGGATCCCCTGGCCCAGGAAAGTGGGACGGCCCACCTGCCTTCTTACAGCGTGGGAATTCATGGGAAGAGATGGAGCCTGGGAACTGTGGAGCCCCCATCCATAGGAAATGACTTCTGCACCTATCCAGGAAGAAAACGTCCTCGAACAGATGAGGGAAGCAACGCAGGACCCACCTCTTGAATTTGGAGTCTCCTCCAAGATTGAAGCAAGCCATCCCCCTTGGTTTCTGAAGAAAGGCTCTGTGACCTGGGCCTAGCATGTCCAGGCAAGAATTCGCTGACCCCGCTCTCTCCTGATCTAACGACTGACCTTTTCACGGTTTTCTTTTTTTTTGTTTGAAAAGCAAAGAAAGCCATACATACTGTCTACATCATCCTGCCCCAGCAGCCTGGCTGAGCGATGAATTTCTAAGTGTGCCTGGTGTGTTTTCTTCCACACAAGAGGGAAACAGCCCAATTCAGGGACACACAGACCTTCAAGTAACAACAGAAGGGCACCTACTTGCCTGTCACTTTTATTGCTTTTAACTCATGCCTTTAGACACTGTCTTTAAAAAAAAAAAAAGATTTTAGGGCACCTGGGTGGCTCAGATGGTTAAGACTCTGCTTTCAGTTCAGGTCATGATCCCAGGGTCCTGGGATCAAGTCCCACATCGAGCTCCTTGCTCAGTGGGGAGCCTGCTTCCCCCTCTCCCTCTGCTGCTCCTCCTGCTTGTGTTCTCTCTCTCTCTCTCTCTCTCACTCTGCTAAGTAAATAAATAAATTTTATATATTTATTTGCGAAAGAGAGAGAGAGAGCCCAAAGCAGAGGGAGAAGCAGGCTCCTGCTGAGCAGGGAGCCCCATGTGGGATTCGATCCCAGGACCCCAGGATCAGGACCTGAGCTAAAGGCAGACGCTTAACTGACTGAGCCACCCAGGCGTCCCAACACTTTCAAAAACAACCTTATTTCCTGAATCTCTGGCTAAAAGAAAAATGCACCTTCCTTATCTTCCTTTACTAGTTCTTTAACAGTGGCAGTCCTTGTAGGAAAACATATAGAAGAATCGAGTATTTTTTATAATGAATTCGCCAGTGATTCCTGTTCATGATCATGTCATCATCTGCCCCCTGAGGTTAAAATGGGAAATCACGGGACTGCCACTCCTCTGTGATTATCTGGGATGGAACCTTCCCATGAAGAAGCTGACAGTCTGTGTTGGTGGCTACGTGGGCCTTCTTTTTATTTATTTATTTATTTATTTTTTATTTTTTTATTTTAAGCTTTTTTATTTAAACATATAATGTAACCCCACCACCCTCTCCAAAACCCTCTCCCCCCCCCCCCCCGCCGGTTTTTTTATATCCACTCAGTTTGTTTTATGACCTTAAGAGTCTCTTTTGGTTTGTCTCCCTCCCGATCCCATCTTGTTTCATTTTTTCTTTTCCTACCCCCTTAACCCCCAACCCCATTGCATCTCCACTTCCTCATATCAGGGAGATCATGTGATAGTTGTCTTTCTCCAATTGACTTATTTCGCTAAGCAAAATACGCTCTAGTTCCATCCATGTCGTCGCAAATGGTAAGATTTCATTTCTTTTGATGGCTGCATAGTATCCCATTGTATAACTATGTGGGCCTTCTGACCGGAGAGGGCGAGGGATGTTACAGACCATAGGAGCAATTACAATCTAGCGTGCTCGACTCCTTAACTATGTATCTCAATTCCTGTCACAATTTTACAATCATCTCTTTCTCGACCTTTGGCTCTTAAACCCAAGAAGGCAGGGCAGTGGCCATTTTCCTCGTGTGACCTGTCGTCTCAGATGCTGGGTTCCCACGCTGAATGTGTAGCTAAACACATGACTTGAAGGAAAGGAAGTTCTAAGGGAATCACACTAGACGCATCCCCTCCTTACTACCTCAACTATGACATATATTAAACCTGGCTGAAATGAACCTGGAAATGCTCCCTTAAAAGGGAGAATTTAACAAAATGACATGAGCATGTTTGTGTAAGGACAAAGGGAAGACGAAACTTTGATTCCAATAAAAGATTTCTTGGAACATTCTCCCTTTACAAACTGAGAAAAAAAAAAGAGATACATTTTGCTTGTTTTTTACAATTTTTAGGCCTATGGATTCATCTAAGTTCTTTGATAAATAATACTGCCATGTAAAAAAATTTTTGAACTTTTAGATTTTCAAAGATTTTCCATCTTGCCTTTTCTCTTTCACCTTAATAAATATTATAAATACCTTGAGAAATGATAGCTTCCTGAATGACATAATGTTTGCATGGGTCAGATACCAAGTATATTTTTAATCATTTTATAGTTTAGCTAAACAGCCAGACCAAAGTTTTTCACTTTCAATTTTTGGATCCGCGAAGGCATGAAACTCATTTTTGTTTTTAAAGAGCAGTTCGTGTAATGACTGTGACTATAGATTTTCAGTTTGGTCCAACATGTTGGTATACTTAAAATTGTTATTCTTGTTTGTTTTTTTTTTTTTAAGTATATTAGAATGACAGCAGTAAGGGGGGGGTGTGGTTCTGAATGTGTACACATTTTGTAAGTGAATTAGTACTGGAGCTCAACCTCTTGAAGCTCCTAGTGCTGATCAGTCTTGCAGGCAGTGGAATTATCTCTCAGATACAACCTTGGGCTGGGCAAAAAAATAAAATAGAAATGGAAAACCCACACTAAGATCTAAGGTTTCAAAGAGTAGAAGTAGTCATTGTAGCATGAAGCGCAGCTTCACTTTCCTTTTTGCTTGGATAAGAATAATAACACCAGCAGTATATTATCATTACATAACGATAGATTATAGATTATAATCTATAATTGGAAGGTCATTTCCAAAATGCTAAACATCTGGAAAATGCATAGAAGCTTCAAGAAAAACAACTAAATCACCTCAAATCATCAGACGGCTGATATTAACATCAAGCATTCTAGATCTGTGTCCAGTGTTTCCCTCTGCATAATTTCCTTAACATTCTAAAAGCTGTAGGGGACCACATCCTGCTTTTTACTAAAATTATGGGAGCATTTCCTGAGCCACTGAAAATTAGGTAACTGAAGAGCGAATCTCAAAAATAAAGATAGATATTGGTAGAGGTGATTAAGGTCACTGTTTCATTAAGTAGTGGATTTTGCTTTAATGTGTGTGCATACATGCTTGTGTCTATGCATGTGTGTGTATGTGTGCTTGAGTGCACACCTGTGTGTGTGTGTGTGTGTGTGTGTGTGTGTGTGATATTTAGGGTAGTGTCACATTTGAGGCACTCAGCATGTGGATCTTATATTTCATTTTTGATGGAAAGTCAGAATTAACTGAAAAATAGATTTAGGACCACAGATGTACATCATCTGGAGTGTAGGATACCACCTTTACAAATAGGTATCTCATAGTAACTCAGTTCACTATTCTAAAACATCACATCTAAATCCAAAGCAGCATAGGGGCACCTGGGTCACTCAGTGGGTGAAGCAGCCAACTCTGGGTTTCAGCTGAGGTTGCGCTCTCATGGCTCGTGAGATGGAGCCCCTCCTAGGACTCCCAGCTGAGTCTGCTTGAGAGTTTCTCCCCGTGTTCCTCCCCAAGTCACATGCTCTATTTCAAACTAATAAAGAAATCTTTAAATTCAAAGCTGTATGGCAAAGACTTTTTGGTCACATCTACAAAGTCCTTTTTGCATGTGGGCCCACGTCTGTTGCCAAAACTGGCCATCCCCACTTCATTGTTCTGCATTCTTCCTTATCAACATTTTAAGTATAGAAAGAAGCTATGGATTTCCTTATAAGCTAAGACTCAAGTTCCTTGTCCTACAAACCAAACGGACCATTACTATTAATCTCACTACCACATCTTGTTCAATAATGACATCTATTTCAATGACTAATTATAAAAATGACCTTACTGTTGAAAATCAAATTCCATAGCTCAGCGTCATCATATTTGAATCCAGTATATTTCCGGCTTCCATCCTTTATCTGGTTTCTCTGTCCTTTTCTTCCTCCTTGTCTCTGCCATCCTGATTCCTCCTACCTTGTTTCCTTCCTGCCTGCCTTTCTGTTTTCCTTCATTCCTGTTCTCTTTCCATTTGTTATACTTCTGTGCAGTAAACTGATTCAAATGTGTTGAATTTGCTGGATTTCCTGAAATGTGTACATGCACAGCTTGTCTCTTTCCCTGCAGCCCGGAGGCTGGTGCTCCTTTTATTGGCCTTACCGACATGACTCTGATATCAGAAATCAATATATCAGCACCCTAGAATCTCTGCTATAAACTCAACTTCTCCTGCATAGACAGAACAACAAATGAACTGAAAACTTCACCCACCTTGGAGAGCCTTTAAGGTGCTAATGTCTGACACTGAGATTCTTTGCAGGCTGCCTGGCAAAGCAATAAAAGCCTTAAATGGTTTGGGGACCACCAGTCCTTGCTTTGTAAAGTATTCATGAAATGGAATTACGATGACCCACTACCTTGATATAATTTTCAGTTGCCTCAGGCTCTCTCTGCGTTCAGTTTGACCTCCTTCGCTACCTTTGACATTGATCTATTCTTGAGGTTGTAGCTATAGGCTTTCTGTTTGAACCTGAGATTAAAGTTGGAAATAAAAGTCACCATAATGGCTCTGCCTAGAAGTTGATGGGCTGGTGGTGTTGTGGTCCTTTGTTACCAGTCAGGGCGGCCACTGAAGGGTCTGCTTGCAAAACAAGACCTTGCGGGACCTGGGTGCCCATGGAACTACAAGTGGGAGGTCGTGGGGGCAAAGGAGGATGAAAGGAACAGTATGGCTCTGGACACTGCTCCTGATTCAGAGAAGGAAAGCAGATGGTCACCATCACTTTGTACATGATAAGGGCTCGTCCGCCATGCTCAGTGAGCAATGACCAGATCCATTTTTTTTTTCCCTTTTCCTTGCAGGACTTGCTAAGATCCATGGCTGGGCTTCCTTTCTGTTATTCATTCTACTCTGCTTGCTTTTGACCAGGGAGGTTTTTTTTTTTTTCCTTCTATGCCCCATCCCCAGTACAGTATGGAGTTTTTTTTTTTTTTAAAGATTTTATTTATTTGTTAGAGAGAGAGTGAGCACAGGCAGACAGAGTGGCAGGCAGAGGCAGAGGGAGAAGCAGGCTCCCTGCCAAGCAAGGAGCCCGATGTGGGACTCGATCCCAGGACGCCGGGATCATGACCTGAGCCGAAGGCAGCTGCTTAACCAACTGAGCCACCCAGGCGTCCCTGGAGTATTTTTATTTCTATCCTTTATTTCTGCCCTTTGTGGTTCTTCTCATGATCAGCAGTTTGCAAAAGGGAATGGATTTCTCATGTTTCTTTTCTTTTATGCTTCCTTTTTCATCCTTCCTTCTCCTCCCCCTTCTCTGGGACTGGCCTTCAGTTATTCAGAATAAAGGGAAAGCTGCCTAGTTAGGAATGTAATGCCAAGGGGAAAACAGAGTTGAACCTTGTAGATGTTAAAACGAGAAGTAGGAGGGAAAGGAAAGCAGCAAGAGGCTGAGAACAAATTGCCCTCGTTTTCAAGCAAAGGGGCTCTTTTCTTTAGCTAATGTCTACTTAGAAACAGAAGACATTGGGAAATGGAGAGGAGAAGTGAGTTGGGGGAAATCAGAGGGAGAGACAAACCATGAGAGACTGTGGACTCTGAGAAACAAACTGAGGGTTTGGGTGAGGGGGTAGGGGGAGCCTGGTGGTGGGTATTAAGGAGGGCACGGATTGCATGGAGCACTGGGTGTGGTGCATAAACAATGAATTTTGGAACACTGAAAAAAAATTAAATTTAAAAAAAGGAAATGAAAGGTTTTTCAGAGGCCAAGGAAAGAGGGGAATGAATGATGCTCCAATCTGCATTTCTGCTCATGTAATATTCCTGTTCAGTTGACTAGAGAAAGGTTCTTTTTTTTCCCCTTCTTACAAATGGAAAAGTTGAATCGAGTTTTATTCCCAATTACTGTTTTTCTCAAAATTGTCTCTGATAGCCAACGAAATAAATTCTGAAACCTATTGGTTGTTTTTGGTATTTCTTGTTTGTTTTTTGTTTGGTTTTTCTTTTTTCACATCTGCACTAAGCGACTGGAGCTGATAAGGCATGGTAAGAGAACATTGTTTTGAGAATCAGAAGAGGTAGGTTGTAACCTAAACTCTGTCATTAACCGCGTGACATTAAGTAAATCATTTAAACTTCTTGGTCTCCATTTCTTTCCTTACAAAATTAGAAGTTTGTATGAGATAATTGGTACTATCTCTTCCAGTTTAAAAAAAAAAGTTTGGTCTTCCTTTACCTCTATAATTCAAAAACAGCTTTTCCTGGAGCAGAAAGGATCTGTACCCAGACCTGTTGTTGGAAAACTACCCTCATGGAAATGTCAGATACCATGATTTAAGAACTAGTCTTGCAAACTCGTGTTTTTCAGACCCTGGGCTGCCTCTGCTGTGGCTAAGGGAAGTCTAGAAGGGTCATTGGTGCTTTGAAAATATGGTGCTTTACTGCTGAATTCTGTGGCATCATTCATTCCACAAGGAGTTGCTGGTGAGGTGGGAGGACTAGAAAGGAGAATGAAGTTAGTAATGATTTTAAAACGAGGAAGTGCATTTTTAAACCTTAGCCACTTAGAGTAGTGATTCTTCATGAAACCAGAGTATAGGCTTTTTGAAGGCATGGAAATAATTCCATTCTCTCCTAACTGGCACATTTGGGATCAGGGACTAGAACGTCATCCATAAGCAGTCAACAGAGGTGAGACTGATGACTGAGAAATGCTGAGAATTCTGATATTTTAAAAACAGTTTCAAAGTAATAGTGTTCTGAAAGCAAGAATAATTTTTTGAGTTTTAGAATATGCAAAAAAAAAAAAAATCCACCAAATCCCCCCCCCAAAAAAAGCAAAAACAAAAACAAAACCCTACAAAATAAAAAAGCAAACAAAAATAAATAAATAAAATATGCAACCTACCATTTGTTCTCTGGGAAAAGACAAATAATAAGCTGTTATGTATTTGCTAATTTCTTTGATTTAACTTTCTTTCACCTGTCCTCCTTCCCTCTACCTCTACCGGGGCTCAGGGATGTCAGGCTGTGGGCTCCTGACGTCTCCTGCTTCACATGATGGCGCTTCCGTTTTCCAGACACACAACATTCACTTCCTATCTCTCTCCCATTTCAAGATGGTCCCCTCCTCTTTTTGCCGCTCATCCTTTAGAAGTCAAGTCCTAAGAAGCTTTCAGCAGCCTCTGTGTGTTCAAGAGGGTAATTAGATAAAGACACACACACCTGAGACCGCTCCTTAGTCCAGGTGTCTGATACACTGGAAAACCACACTTAGCACTTACCAGATCCTGTGCACAGGAAAATAAAGTAACAATAGAAGAAAGAAAATTATATCATTGGGTGGCTTCCTGGAGACTGAGATAAAGCAAGGTTCCTTTTTATTTCTTTTATATTTATTTTTGTCTTTGAATGTAACTCAGAGTTCCCTTTTTAATGCACTGATAATGGTTAGCTAGATACCCCCCCCCCCCATCCTGCCACCACCAAACACACAGCTGGGAGAAAACATTTATCTCTGCTATTCAAAGGACTCAGCTAATTCAAGTCATGTGGGATTGCATAATGAATTCATTTTCAAGTATTCTGATATTGCATAATAAAATACTCCTGTTGTAGTATAAATTTAAAACATTTATAATAAGATATACCTCACAAGGCCCCTTAATGTTTCAAATAAACAATAGATACATAGTTGTCACAATTTTAACAAGTAGATGTTCAAAGCATACACTTTCACATGCATGCTAATTGCTATACTATGAATAGCCAATAATTGATTAAAAGGTATTTTGCAGATGTTACATCTATTTGAATACATGATCATCAAAAGAATTTTAAAAACCCCATAGCTAAGGGCAGAGATAGGAAAAATAACCACACTCCAATTACTTTAATAAAGGAACAAAAGAGAAACATTTCCTACAAAACACTGAAACAAAATGTGTTTGTTACTGCATTTAATGATACTATTACCAATCTTATTGGAATCACATGTGGGTTATCTGTCTCACTCATAAATGGGGGAGCCGTTCTAGTGATGGAAACAGTGTCAAGAAAGTAGGTTGGTAAATGCATGTAGTGCCAAAAATGAGAGAGCTTTGAAATTTATGAAGTAACCTTGAGAATACATATTAGTGATAAAAGCAAGCAAGTGTAATATCTATGGGAAAATACTGCTGACTACTTTTAATCTCTTCTTTGGTATGTGGAGGTATGTTAGGTTTATCCAGCTATAGGAGTAGACGAAGAAAAGAAGAAACACTTCTTCTCTGTGTACTCTCTATGCCAAGTGTTGTCCCTTAGAAGAGCGATCTGTCTCTCACCTACCAGTAATCTAGTTATTCATCCATCTATCAGCTATCCTCTCATACCTGGGAGATAGTTATTATTTCTCCAATATTACAGATGAAGACAGAATAAAGAAAGCCCATTATACCTCACCCGAGAACACCGCAGCAGATCTGGAGCCTGAATTCACACCTGCTTACCCCCAGGCCAATACCACCCAAGCAATCTTGTTCTGCTTGGGGGGATTTGCTTGCAGTGATGACCACACTATATCCTAATGGGCATCCTGAGTGCTGTTTTCTCCAATACCCTATAGGTTTTAAATGCAAGGGCAGTGACATCACCGCTATTATATCCATCTCTACTAACTACATGCCTGCAACTTGGCACACCCTTAACAAATACCTATTGAGTTGACCTAGAATCATGCTAGCTGCACTAGTTTAACTGCATTATAATCCCTGTTGTTCCAAAAGTCTCCATCTTGGAATCAAGGACTGGTATAACTTGACAATGTACCTAGACGGCCAGTTACTTTCCAGTGTCCTCGTTGTTGAGTTCAAAGTCACCTGATATTAACTAAATTCACATAAGAACAAAGGGGAATTGTACTCCATGACTTTTATTTTGGCAAATTCAAGTTTCCACTTGCTTCCCCCCCCCCACTAAAATATTTGTTTCCCCAACTCTCAGGAAAATTTTATTTCTCTTGTTTTCAAAACAATGGCAGTCCATTGATTGAGGCTGTTATAATTTTATATCTTCGCTGTGGGCTAGTATGCTTGAAATTCAAGACAAAGTAAATAAATGCTATTAGCACAAGGTTGTTATTTTTATCATTCTAGTCATACATGTAAGGCAACGTTACAATTCACAGTGAATGTTGCTGGCACGAATACAGAGACCACGGGAGGGAGAGATATATTTAAAGTGACAGGTGGGTTATGCCTTAAGCTTTATCAGGACCTATGGGGGGAGGTCTCCTTTTTACCAGGGACTATTGTCCTGACTTGCACAGTAATTATTTTCCTTATAGCGACCCAAGCAGACTACTAGAGTAAAACTTCAGTCCAAGTAAAAATGATCACCATGACCTGCCTGGGAACTTGGAGTGCTGTAATTCCCGGTTCCCACTGACCATCAGTCCAAGGCTGGAGAGGCTAGCCGTCAGAGCAGCAAGGGCCTTTCTCCTCTTCCCCTTAACTCGCAAACCACTTTAACACAAGGTGAGGGTATCAAGCTGACAGTCTTCATACTTGTTAATAAAAAAAAAAAAAAATTCCATTCCGTCTGTTGGGATCGAAGCCTAGAAAAACGACCTTATCTCCGAAGTGAATGAATGGAGAGCAGGGGTCAGCAAACTATGGCTTTGGGCCAAATCCAGCCTTCCAGTTCTTTTTGTATGACTCACAAACTAAGGTTTTCTTCTTTCTTTTCATTTTTAGAGGGTTTAGTTAAATATAAAAAGAAAAAATATATGACTTTAAGACTCTTAGATGACTACGTTTGATTGGACTCTAATCTACTGCCTAGACTCTTGAACCAAAATTAACAAATGTTTTAAGGTTTCCTAGGGTCTATACAACTGCATATTTTTGAGTTTTTCCCCCAATAACCTCTTAAAAATGTAAAAGAAATTACCATGGGGCAAAAACAGAAACACACGTGTGGGCCAGATTTGGCCAGGAGGCAGGCCCCTATCCTAGTGGATGGCTGACTCATAGGATAGAATGGAATCAGTACATGGAGAAAAGTACTCCATCAACCAAGAATTCTTCCCAACAGGAGCACCTTCCTAGCACTATCATGAGACAGAGGAATAAACGCCCATGGTATGTGGTCCAGGATGCATGTTGGTCCATGTATTATAGTCGCCAGCCTCCCCTAACTAATACGAAGAAGTATGTCAAGGCAGGACCCCCAAACAGGTGACAGTGAACCACAGTTCTGGAGGAGAGAAAGCCATGCAGATACTTCTGAGAAGAGCATCCCAAGCAGAGACCCCGAGTCAGGAGCACATCTGCAGGGTTTGAGGGCCAGACAGGATGTAAGTGCATCTGCGTTAGAATGACCAAGATGGACAATATTAAGATCTGAGGTCAATGGAAGAAAGAGGCGTCTAGATTTTTTTTTTTTTTTTTTTTTGGTAGATCATCATGGATCATTGTTGGGTTCTTCCCTTAGAGCAAAAATGGGAAGCCGCTGGAGAGTTCTGAGCTGCATGAAGCACAGTTAGGCATAATAGTGTCACTCTGGCTGTTGCCCTAGAGGTATGGAAAGGGAATCAATGGTGGGTGTGGGAGGTGAGGTAGGAGACCATTGCATCATTCGAGTGAAAAACGCGGTGGAGCTGGAATAAAATGACAGCAAGGGGTAAGGCAGAGCCCAGGGCACTTGCTGATGGAGTGACGTGGTATATGAGAGCAGGGGAGAACATCAAGATGACTTTATGTATTTTGTACCCGGTGAAGTTGGTGCTTACTGAAATGAAAACTAGAAGAGAAGTAAATCTGGGAAATATCAGGGGCCCAGCTTTCTGCATCCTAAGTGTGCAATGTCTGTGAGACATTCAAGGAAGATGTCACTTAGAAAAGTCTAGGATTTAGGGGAGACGTGAATAGGCTCCCTTTCTAATCTGTGTTCTTTTCTACAGCACCTGTTTTATGGTATAGAAATACGTTTTGTTTACATTATTTCCTTCTCTTTCTAGGTTGTCTACTCATTGAAGGATGGACTGATTTATTTTTAGATTATTTAAATTATTATTAAATTATTTAAATTATATATTAATTAAATTAAATTATTACGGGTCCTGTATAGCACACAGTGCCCTGAATGAATGTGTTTCAAACTGACAAGTGAGTGTAGGTAGGTGAGTCTACAAACACTTAGAGACAGTGTGTCCCTAAGTAAAGGTCCTACGCTTGTTCCACAGGTAATTGTAGTGCTACCTAAACTTTGGGATATTGTTACAGAATTATAATTGTACATTTCCTATTTTTTTTAAGACTTTATTTGAGAGAGAAAGTGAGAGAGCACAAGCAGAGGGGAGGGGCAGAGGGAGAGGGAGAAGTGGACTCCCCACCAAGCAGGGGACCTAATGGCAGGACCCTGGGCTCATGACCTGAGCCAAAGGCAGAGGCTTAACCGACTGAGCCACCCAGGTGCCCCTATAACTGTACATTTCTATATGTGAAAGTATTCATAACAATTACATTCCATATCCATGTTTCATGGGAAACTACCACCAATTATGCATTTTTTCCCATCCTTGGCCTCAAGATCTATCTGTGGTTCTGTCAACTTAACGATAGAAAAATAGCCTACATTTTGTTATTTTCCAAGAAAAATGGCAATGAAAAACAGAAAGGGGGGAAAATCACCCTTCATGTCCTCTGATAAAATTTGAAATGTCTGCTGAAATAAGTTTACAAGGTATGCAGGTGACCTATGGAATATATTCATTCTGTCAAGGACAACATCAATACGGTACCTCTCAAACGAATTAGAGGCTACGGCTTTCCTTAACAAATAGATTACACCAGATATGGGATGATATCTTTGGATTCACAAATGCACTTCGGCATCTTTAATTTATTTCTCTTCCCTAGCTTCCTAGGGAGCACTGCCAGAGACCTCCAAGCAAGGCGGTGTTTGTCTCCAGTCCCACCTGGGAGTCTGCCGCGGTGGGTGGAAATGAAACTTCAGGGCTTAAATAGATTATGGAGTAAGAAGGGATCTTTAGCAGGTTAAAGCAATTACTTAGTTTTCCTGGTTGTGACAGGTTTTCATTGTTCCCCACCATAACCCTCCACACGCAAGGGAGGTCCGTGTTAACCC